>JBAPLH010002253.1:0-35004 GCA_037897445.1 Ceriops zippeliana
TCGACATGTCTGTTTTAATTAATATACTATGTAATTTAGTTAAAGATGGTTAATCTAATGATCATTGTTTCAAAAAGTTTGTTTGGGGTCCAAAAGGCAAGTGTTCCAAACCAGAAATGTTCTGTTGGTTTGTTTGTTTTGGAATTCAACCAATTAACATCAATAGGAAACCCTAATGAAGATCATGAACCCGTTGTTTGATTGTATTGAATGAATTGTACAGATATGGACATTTTCTTCTTGATAAATATAGTTGTTAATAAGGAGACAAAAGATAATTTCATGGTTATTGCATGAAAAATAGTGCTTGTAACAACAAAAGGATCTTGTTTAGCATAAAGTGAATAGAAGGACTCATTATTTAGGAAATAAACCAATTCACATTAGTACGAAAAGCAAACTAAGATGAATGAGTGCTTTGTGGTGATGAAACTAAACACATTTAAATTTTCAATAGTGCGTCGACATGTTTGTTTTAATTAATATACTTTGTAATTTAGTTACAAATGTTAATCTAATGATCATTGTGTCAAAAAGTGTGTTTGGGTCCAAAAGACAAGTGTTCCAACCCAGAAATGTTCTGTTGGATTGTTTATTTTGGAATTCAACCAATTAACATCAATAAGAAAACCTAATGAAGATCATGAACCCCATTGTTTGATTCTATTGAATGAATTGTAGAGATATGGTCATTTTCTTCTTGATGAATAGACTTGTTAATAAGGAGACAAAAGATAATTTCATGGTTATTGCAACAAAAATAGTGCTTGTAACAACAAAAGGGTCGTGTTTAGCATAAAGTGAATAGAAGGACTCATTATTTCGGAAATAAACCACTTCACATTAGTACGAAAAGCAAACTAAGATGAATGAGTGCTTTGGGTGATGAAACTAAACACATTTAAATTTTCAATAGTGCATCGACATGTCTGTTTTAATTAATATACTATGTAATTTAGTTATCGATGTTAATCTCATGATCATTGTGTCAAAAAGTGTGTTTGGGTCGAAAAGACAAGTGTTCCAAACCAGAAATGTTCTGAGGGATTGTTTATTTTGGAATTCAACCAATTAACATCAATAAGAAAACCTAATGAAGATCATGAACCCCATTGTTTGATTCTATTGAATGAATTGTATAGATATGGACATTTTCTTCTTGATGAATAGATTTGTTAATAAGGAGACAAAAGATAATTTCATGGTTATTGCAACAAAAATAGTGCTTGTAACAACAAAAGGGTCGTGTTTAGCATAAAGTGAATAGAAGGACTCATTATTGCGGAAATAAACCACTTTACATTAGTACGAAAAGCAAACTAAGATGAATGAGTCGTTTGGATGATGAAACTAAACACATTTAAATTTTCAATAGTGCATCGACATGTCTGTTTTAATTAATATACTATGTAATTTAGTTATAGATGTTAATCTCGTGATCATTGTGTCAAAATGTGTGTTTGGGTCGAAAAGATAAGTGTTCCAAACCAGAAATGTTCTGAGGGATTGTTTATTTTGGAATTCAACCAATTAACATCAATAAGAAAACCTAATGAAGATCATGAACCCCATTGTTTGATTCTATTGAATGAATTGTATAGATATGGACATTTTCTTCTTGATGAATAGATTTGTTAATAAGGAGACAAAAGATAATTTCATGGTTATTGCAACAAAAATAGTGCTTGTAACAACAAAAGGGTCGTGTTTAGCATAAAGTGAATAGAAGGACTCATTATTGCGGAAATAAACCACTTTACATTAGTACGAAAAGCAAACTAAGATGAATGAGTCGTTTGGATGATGAAACTAAACACATTTAAATTTTCAATAGTGCATCGACATGTCTGTTTTAATTAATATACTATGTAATTTAGTTATAGATGTTAATCTCGTGATCATTGTGTCAAAATGTGTGTTTGGGTCCGAAAGACAAGTGTTCCAAACCAGAAATGTTCTCTTGGTTTGTTTATTTTGGAATTCAGCCAATTAACATCAATAAGAAACCCTAATGAAGATCATGAACCCAATTGTTTGATTGTATTGAATGAATTGTGTAGATATGGCATTTTCTTCTTCATAAATAGTGTTGTTAATAAGGAGACAAAAGATAATTTCATGGTTATTGCATGAAAAATAGTGCTTGTAACAACAAAAGGAGCTTGTTTAGCATAAAGGGAATAGAAGGACTCATTATTTAGTAAATAAACCAATTCACATTAGTACGAAAAGCAAACTAAGATGAATGAGTCCTTTGGGTGATGAAACTAAACACATTTAAATTTTCAATAGTGCATCGACATGTCTATTTTAATTAATATACTATGTAATTTAGTTATAGATGTTAATCTCGTGATCATTGTGTCAAAATGTGTGTTTGGGTCCGAAAGACAAGTGTTCCAAACGAGAAATGTTCTCTTGGTTTGTTTATTTTGGAATTCAACCAATTAACATCAATAAGAAACCCTAATGAAGATCATGAACCCAATTGTTTGATTGTATTGAATGAATTGTGTAGATATGGCATTTTCTTCTTCATAAATAGAGTTGTTAATAAGGAGACAAAAGATAATTTCATGGTTATTGCATGAAAAATAGTGCTTGTAACAACAAAAGGAGCTTGTTTAGCATAAAGGGAATAGAAGGACTCATTATTTAGGAAATAAACCAATTCACATTAGTACGAAAAGCAAACTAAGATGAATGAGTCCTTTGGGTGATGAAACTAAACACATTTAAATTTTCATTAGTGTGTCGACATGTCTGTTTTAATTAATATACTATGTAATTTAGTTATAGATGTTAATCTAATGATCATTGTTTCAAAAAGTTTGTTTGGGTCCAAAAGACAAGTGTTCCAAACCAGAAATGTTCTGTTGGTTTGTTTGTTTTGGAATTCAACCAATTAACATCAATAGGAAACCCTAATGAAGATCATGAACCCCGTTGTTTGATTGTATTGAATGAATTGTACAGATATGGACATTTTCTTCTTGATAAATATAGTTGTTAATAAGGAGACAAAAGATAATTTCATGGTTATTGCATGAAAAATAGTGCTTGTAACAACAAAAGGATCTTGTTTAGCATAAAGTGAATAGAAGGACTCATTATTTAGGAAATAAACCAATTCACATTAGTACGAAAAGCAAACTAAGATGAATGAGTGCTTTGGGTGATGAAACTAAACACATTTAAATTTTCAATAGTGCGTCGACATGTTTGTTTTAATTAATATACTTTGTAATTTAGTTACAAATGTTAATCTAATGATCATTGTGTCAAAAAGTGTGTTTGGGTCCAAAAGACAAGTGTTCCAACCCAGAAATGTTCTGTTGGATTGTTTATTTTGGAATTCAACCAATTAACATCAATAAGAAAACCTAATGAAGATCATGAACCCCATTGTTTGATTCTATTGAATGAATTGTATAGATATGGTCATTTTCTTCTTGATGAATAGACTTGTTAATAAGGAGACAAAAGATAATTTCATGGTTATTGCAACAAAAATAGTGCTTGTAACAACAAAAGGGTCGTGTTTAGCATATAGTGAATAGAAGGACTCATTATTTCGGAAATAAACCACTTCACATTAGTACGAAAAGCAAACTAAGATGAATGAGTGCTTTGGGTGATGAAACTAAACACATTTAAATTTTCAATAGTGCATCGACATGTCTGTTTTAATTAATATACTATGTAATTTAGTTATCGATTTTAATCTCATGATAATTGTGTCAAAAAGTGTGATTGGGTCCGAAAGACAAGTGTTCCAAAACCAGAAATGTTCTGTTGGTTTGTTTATTTTGGAATTCAACCAATTAACATCAATAGGAAACCATAATGAAGATCATGAACCCCATTGTTTGATTGTATTGAATGAATTGTATAGATATGGCATTTTCATCCTGATAAATAGAGTTGTTAATAAGGAGACAAAAGATAATTTCATGGTTATTGCAACAAAAATAGTGCTTATAACAACAAAAGTAGCTTGTTTAGCATAAAGGGAATAGAAGGACTCATTATTTAGGAAATAAACCAATTCACATTAGTACGAAAAGCAAACTAAGATGAATGAGTCCTTTGGGTGATGAAACTAAACACATATAAATTTTAAATAGTGCATCGACATGTTTGTTTTAATTAATATACTATGTAATTTAGTCATAAATGTTAATCTCATGATCATTGTGTCAAAAAGTGTGTTTGGGTCGAAAAGACAAGTGTTCCAAACCAGAAATGTTCTGAGGGATTGTTTATTTTGGAATTCAACCAATTAACATCAATAAGAAAACCTAATGAAGATCATGAACCCCATTGTTTGATTCTATTGAATGAATTGTATAGATATGGACATTTTCTTCTTGATGAATAGATTTGTTAATAAGGAGACAAAAGATAATTTCATGGTTATTGCAACAAAAATAGTGCTTGTAACAACAAAAGGGTCGTGTTTAGCATAAAGTGAATAGAAGGACTCATTATTGCGGAAATAAACCACTTTACATTAGTACGAAAAGCAAACTAAGATGAATGAGTCGTTTGGATGATGAAACTAAACACATTTAAATTTTTAATAGTGCATCGACATGTCTGTTTTAATTAATATACTATGTAATTTAGTTATAGATGTTAATCTCGTGATCATTGTGTCAAAATGTGTGTTTGGGTCCGAAAGACAAGTGTTCCAAACCAGAAATGTTCTCTTGGTTTGTTTATTTTGGAATTCAACGAATTAACATCAATAAGAAACCCTAATGAAGATCATGAACCCAATTGTTTGATTGTATTGAATGAATTGTGTAGATATGGCATTTTCTTCTTCATAAATAGTGTTGTTAATAAGGAGACAAAAGATAATTTCATGGTTATTGCATGAAAAATAGTGCTTGTAACAACAAAAGGAGCTTGTTTAGCATAAAGGGAATAGAAGGACTCATTATTTAGGAAATAAACCAATTCACATTAGTACGAAAAGCAAACTAAGATGAATGAGTCCTTTGGGTGATGAAACTAAACACATTTAAATTTTCAATAGTGCATCGACATGTCTATTTTAATTAATATACTATGTAATTTAGTTATAGATGTTAATCTCGTGATCATTGTGTCAAAATGTGTGTTTGGGTCCGAAAGACAAGTGTTCCAAACCAGAAATGTTCTGTTGGTTTGTTTGTTTTGGAATTCAACCAATTAACATCAATAGGAAACCCTAATGAAGATCATGAACCCCGTTGTTTGATTGTATTGAATGAATTGTACAGATATGGACATGTTCTTCTTGATAAATATAGTTGTTAATAAGGAGGCAAAAGATAATTTCATGGTTATTGCATGAAAAATAGTGCTTGTAACAACAAAAGGATCTTGTTTAGCATAAAGTGAATAGAAGGACTCATTATTTAGGAAATAAACCAATTCACATTAGTACGAAAAGCAAACTAAGATGAATGAGTGCTTTGGGTGATGAAACTAAACACATTTAAATTTTCAATAGTGCGTCGACATGTTTGTTTTAATTAATATACTTTGTAATTTAGTTACAAATGTTAATCTAATGATCATTGTGTCAAAAAGTGTGTTTGGGTCCAAAAGACAAGTGTTCCAACCCAGAAATGTTCTGTTGGATTGTTTATTTTGGAATTCAACCAATTAACATCAATAAGAAAACCTAATGAAGATCATGAACCCCATTGTTTGATTCTATTGAATGAATTGTATAGATATGGACATTTTCTTCTTGATGAATAGACTTGTTAATAAGGAGACAAAAGATAATTTCATGGTTATTGCAACAAAAATAGTGCTTGTAACAACAAAAGGGTCGTGTTTAGCATAAAGTGAATAGAAGGACTCATTATTGCGGAAATAAACCACTTTACATTAGTACGAAAAGCAAATTAAGATGAATGAGTCGTTTGGCTGATGAAACTAAACACATTTAAATTGTCAATAGTGCATCGACATGTCTGTTTTAATTAATATACTATGTAATATAGTTATAGATGTTAATCTCGTGATCATTGTGTGAAAATGTGTGTTTGGGTCCGAAAGACAAGTGTTCCAAACCAGAAATGTTCTCTTGGTTTGTTTATTTTGGAATTCAACCAATTAACATCAATAAGAAACCCTAATGAAGATCATGAACCCAATTGTTTGATTGTATTGAATGAATTGTGTAGATATGGCATTTTATTCTTCATAAATAGAGTTGTTAATAAGGAGACAAAAGATAATTTCATGGTTATTGCATGAAAAATAGTGCCTGTAACAACAAAAGGAGCTTGTTTAGCATAAAGGGAATAGAAGGACTCATTATTTAGGAAATAAACCAATTCACATTAGTACGAAAAGCAAACTAAGATGAATGAGTCCTTTGGGTGATGAAACTAAACACATTTAAATTTTCATTAGTGCGTCGACATGTCTGTTTTAATTAATATACTATGTAATTTAGTTATAGATGTTAATCTAATGATCACTGTGTCAACAAGTGTGTTTGGGTCCAAAAGACAAGTGTTCCAAACCAGAAGTGTTCTGTTGGTTTGTTTGTTTTGGAATTCAACCAATTAACATCAATAGGAAACCCTAATGAAGATCATGAACCCCGTTGTTTGATTGTATTGAATGAATTGTACAGATATGGACATGTTCTTCTTGATAAATATAGTTGTTAATAAGGAGACAAAAGATAATTTCATGGTTATTGCATGAAAAATAGTGCTTGTAACAACAAAAGGATCTTGTTTAGCATAAAGTGAATAGAAGGACTCATTATTTAGGAAATAAACCAATTCACATTAGTACGAAAAGCAAACTAAGATGAATGAGTGCTTTGGGTGATGAAACTAAACACATTTAAATTTTCAATAGTGCGTCGACATGTTTGTTTTAATTAATATACTTTGTAATTTAGTTACAAATGTTAATCTAATGATCATTGTGTCAAAAAGTGTGTTTGGGTCCAAAAGACAAGTGTTCCAACCCAGAAATGTTCTGTTGGATTGTTTATTTTAGAATTCAACCAATTAACATCAATAAGAAAACCTAATGAAGATCATGAACCCCATTGTTTGATTTTATTGAATGAATTGTATAGATATGGACATTTTCTTCTTGATGAATAGACTTGTTAATAAGGAGACAAAAGATAATTTCATGGTTATTGCAACAAAAATAGTGCTTGTAACAACAAAAGGGTCGTGTTTAGCATAAAGGAAATAGAAGGACTCATTATTTAGGAAATAAACAAATTCACATTAGTACGAAAAGCAAACTAAGATGAATGAGTCCTTTGGGTGATGAAACTAAACACATTTAAATTTTCATTAGTGCGTTGACATGTCTGTTTTAATTAATATACTATGTAATTTAGTTATAGATGTTAATCTAATGATCATTGTTTCAAAAAGTTTGTTTGGGTCCAAAAGACAAGTGTTCCAAACCAGAAATGTTCTGTTGGTTTGTTTGTTTTGGAATTCAACCAATTAACATCAATAGGAAACCCTAATGAAGATCATGAACCCCGTTGTTTGATTGTATTGAATGAATTGTACAGATATGGACATTTTCTTCTTGATAAATATAGTTGTTAATAAGGAGACAAAAGATAATTTCATGGTTATTGCATGAAAAATAGTGCTTGTAACAACAAAAGGATCTTGTTTAGCATAAACTGAATAGAAGGACTCATTATTTAGGAAATAAACCAATTCACATTAGTACGAAAAGCAAACTAAGATGAATGAGTCCTTTGGGTGATGAAACTAAACACATTTAAATTTTCATTAGTGCGTCGACATGTTTGTTTTAATCAATATACTATGTAATTTAGTTACAAATGTTAATCTAATGATCATTGTGTAAAAAAGTGTGTTTGGGTCCAAAAGACAAGTGTTCCAAACCAGAAATGTTCTGATGGATTGTTTATTTTGGAATTCAACCAATTAATATCAATAGGAAACCCTAATGAAGATCATGAACCCCATTGTTTGATTGTATTGAATGAATTGTATAGATATGGACATTTTCTTCGTGATGAATAGAGTTGTTAATAAGGAGACAAAAGATAATTTGATAGTTATTGCAACAATAATAGTGCTTGTAACAACAAAAGGAGTGTGTTTAGCTTAAAGTGAATAGAAGGACACATTATTTTGGAGATAAACCACTACACGTTAGTACGAAAAGCAAACTAAGATGAATGAGTCCTCTGGGTGATGAAACTAAACACATTTAAATTTTCAATAGTTCATCGACATGTTTGTTTTAATTAATATACTATGTAATTTAGTTAAAAATGTTAATCTCATGATCATTGTGTCAAAAAGTGTGTTTGGATCCAAAAGACAAGTGTTCCAAACCAGAAATGTTCTGAGGGATTATTTATTTTGGAATTCAACCAATTAACATCAATAAGAAATCTTAACGAAGATCATGAACCCCATTGTTTGATTGTATTGAATGACTTGTATAGATATGGATGTTTTCTTCTTGATGAATAGGGTTGTTAATAAGGAGACAAAAGATTATTTCGTGGTTATTGCAAGAAAAATAGCGCTTGTAACATCAAATGGAGCCTGTTAGCATAAAGAGAACAGAAAGACTCATTATTTCGGAAATAAACCACTTCACATTAGTACGAAAAGCAAACTAAGATGAATCAGTCATTTGGGTGATCAAACTAAACACATTTAAATTTTCAATAGTGCATCGACATATTTGTTTTAATTAATATACTTTGTAATTTAGTTATAGATGTTAATCTAATGATCATTGTGTCAAAAACTGTGTTTGGGTCCAAAAGACAAGTGTTCCAAACCAGAAATGTTCTATTGGTTTGTTTATTTTGGAATTCAACCAATTAACATCAATAAGACCCTAATGAAGATCATGAATCCCATTGTTTGATTGTATTGAATGAATTGTACAGATATGGACATTTTCTTCTTGATAAATAGAGTTGTTAATAAGGAGACAAAAGATAATTTCATGGTTATTGCATGAAAAATAGTGCTTGTAACAACAAAAGGAGCTTGTTTGGCATAAAGTGAATAGAAGGACTCATTATTTTGTAAATAAACCACTTCACAATAGTACGAGAAGCAAACTAAGATGAATGAGTCCTTTGGGTGATGAAACTAAGCACATTTAAATTTTCAATAGTGCATCGACTTGTTTGTTTTAATTAATATACTATGTAATTTAGTTATAAATGTTAATCTAATGATCATTGTGTCAAAAAATGTGTTTGGGTACAAAAGGCAAGTGTTCCAAACCAGAAATGTTCTGATGGATTGTTTATTTTGGAATTCAACCAATTAACATCAATAAGAAACCCTAATGAAGTTCATAAACGCCATTGTTTGATTGTATTGAATGAATTGTATAGATATGGACATTTTCTTCTCGATGAATAGAGTTGTTAATAAGGAGATAAAAGATAATTTCATGGTTATTGCAACACAAATAGTGCATGTAACAACAAAACGAGCGTGTTTAGATTAAACTGAATAGAAGGACTCATTATTTCGGAGATAAACCACTACATATTAGTACAAAAAGCAAACTAAGATGAATGAGTCCTTTGGGTGATGAAACTAAACACATTTAAATTTTCAATAGTGCATCGACATGTTTGTTTTAATTAATATACTATGTATTTTAGTTATAAATGTTAATCTCATAATCATTGTGTCAAAAAGTGTGTTTGTGTCCAAAAGACAAGTGTTCCAAACCAAAAATGCTCTAAGGGATTGTTTATTTTGGAATTCAACCAATTAACATGAATAAGAAAACTCAATGAAGATCATGAACCCCATTGGTTGATTGTATTGAATGAATTGTATAGGTATGGACATTTTCTTCTTAATGAATAGAGTTGTTAATAAGGAGACAAAAGATAATTTCATGGTTATTGCAACAAAAATAGTGCTTGTAACACCAAAAGGGTCGTGTTTAGCATAAAGTGAAAAGAAGGACTCATTACTTCAGAAATAAACCACTTCACATTAGTACGAAAAGCAAACTAAGATGAATGAGTCCTTTGGGTGATGAAACTAAACACATTTAAATTTTCAATAGTGCGTCGACATGTTTGTTTTAATTAATATACTATGTAATTTAGTTATAGATGTTAATCTAATGGTCATTGTGTCAAAAATTGTGTTTGGGTCCAAAAGAAAAGTGTTCCAAACCAGAAAAGTTCTGTTGGTTTGCTTATTTTGGAATTCAACCGATTAACATCAATAAGAAACCCCAATGAAGATCATGAACCCCATTGTTTGATTCTATTGAATGAATTGTATAGATATGGACATTTTCTTCTTGATGAATAGCGTTGTTAATAAGGGGACAAAAGATAATTTCATGGTTATTGCAACAAAAATAGTGCTTGTAACAACAAAATCAGCGTGTTTAGCATAAAGTGAATAGAAGGACTCATTATTTCGGAAATAAACCACTTCACATTAGTACGAAAAGCAAACTAAGATGAATGACTCCTTTGGGTGATGAAACTAAACACATTTAAATTTTCAATAGTGCATCGACATGTTTGTTTTAATTAATATACTATGTAATTTAGTTATAGATGTTAATCTAATGATCATTGTTTCAAAAAGTGTTTTTGGGTCGAAAAGACATGTGTTCCAAACCAGAAATGTTCTGTTGGTTTGTTTATTTTGGAATTCAACCAATTAACATCAATAAGAAACCCTAATGAAGATCATGAACCCCATTGTTTGATTGTATTGAATGAATTGTATAGATATGGACATTTTCTTCTTGATGAATAGAGTTGTTAATAAGGAGACAAAAGATAATTTCATGGTTATTGCATGAAAAATAGTGCTTGTAACAACAAAAGGAGCTTGTTTAGCATAAAGAAAATAGAAGGACTCATTATTTAGGAAATAAACCAATTCACATTAGTACGAAAAGCAAACTAAGATGAATGAGTCCTTTGGGTGATGAAACTAAACACATTTAAATTTCCAATTAACATCAATAAGAAACACTAATGAAGATCATGAACCCCATTGTTTGATCGTATTGAATGAATTGTATAGATATGGCATTTTCTTCTTGATAAATAGAGTTGTTAATAAGGAGACAAAAGATAATTTCATGGTTATTGCATGAAAAATAGTGCTTGTAACAACAAAAGGAGCTTGTTTAGCATAATGGGAATAGAAGGAATCATTATTTAGGAAATAAACCAATTCACATTAGTACGAAAAGCAAATTAAGGTGAATGAGTCCTTTGGGTGATGAAAGTAAATACATTTAAATTTTCAATAGTGCGTCGACATGTTTGTTTTAATTAATATACTATGTAATTTAGTTACAAATGTTAATCTAATGATCATTGTGTCAAAAAGTGTGTTTGGGTCCAAAAGACAAGTGTTCCAAACCAGAAATGTCCTGTTGGTTTGTATATTTTGGAATTCAACCAATTAACATCAATAAGAAACCCTAATGAAGATCATGAACTCCATTGTTTGATTGTATTGAATGAATTGTACAGATATGGACATTTTCTTCTTGATAAATAGAGATGTTAATAAGGAGACAAAAGATAATTTCATGGTTATTGCATGAAAAATAGTGCTTGTAACAACAAAAGGATCTTGTTTAGCATAAAGTGAATAGAAGGATCATTATTTAGGAAATAAACCAATTCACATTAGAACGAAAAGCAAAATAAGATGAATGAGTCCTTTGGGTGTTGAAACTAAACACATTTAAATTTTCAATAGTGCATCGACATGTTTGTTTTAATTAATATACTTTGTAATTTAGTTACAAATGTTAATCTAATGATCATTGTGTCAAAAAGTGTGTTTGGGTCCAAAAGACAAGGGTTCCAACCCAGAAATGTTCTGTTGGATTGTTTATTTTGGAATTCAACCAATTAACATCAATAAGAAAACCTAATGAAGATCATGAACCCCATTGTTTGATTCTATTGAATGAATTGTATAGATATGGACATTTTCTTCTTAACGAATAGAGTTGTTAATAAGGAGACAAAAGATAATTTCATGGTTATTGCAACAAAAATAGTGCTTGTAACAACAAAAGGGTCGTGTTTCGCATAAAGTGAAGAGAAGGACTCATTATTTCAGAAATAAACCACTTCACATTAGTACAAAAAGCAAACTAAGATGAATGAGTCCTTTGGGTGATGAAACTAAACACATTTAGATTTTCAATAGTGCATCGACATGTCTGTTTTAATTAATATACTATATAATTTAGTTATAGATGTTAATCTCATGATCATTGTGTCAAAAAGTGTGATTGGGTCCGAAAGACAAGTGTTCCAAACCAGAAATGTTCTGTTGGTTTGTTTATTTTGGAATTCAACCAATTAACATCAATAAGAAACCATAATGACGATCATGAACCCCATTGTTTGATTGTATTGAATGAATTGTATCGATATGGCATTTTCATCTTGATAAATAGAGTTGTTAATAAGGAGACAAAAGATAATTTCATGGTTAGTGCATGAAAAATAGTGCTTGTAACAAAAACCGGAGCTTGTTTAGCATAAAATGAATAGAAGGACTCATTATTTAGGAAATAAACCAATTCACATTAGTACGAAAAGCAAACTAAGATGAATGAGTCCTTTGGGTGATGAAACTAAGAACATTTAAATTTTCAATAGTGCATCAACATGTTTGTTTTAATTAATATACTATATAATTTAGTTATAAATGATAATCTCTTGATCATTGTGTCAAAAAGTGTGTTTGGGTCCAAAAGACAAGTATTCCAAACCAGAAATGTTCTGAGGGATTGTTTATTTTGGAATTCAACCAATTAACATCAATAAGAAAACCTAATGAAGATCATGAACCCCATTGTTTGATTCTATTGAATGAATTGTATAGATATGGACATTTTCTTCTTGATGAATAGATTTGTTAATGAGGAGACAAAAGATAATTTCATGGTTATTGCAACAAAAATAGTGCTTGTAACAACAAAAGGGTCGTGTTTAGCATAAAGTGAATAGAAGGACTCATTATTTCGGTAATAAACCACTTTACATTAGTACGAAAAGCAAACTAAGATGAATGAGTCCTTTGGGTGATGAAACTAAACACATTTAAATTTTCAATAGTGCATCGACATGTCTGTTTTAATTAATATACTATGTAATTTAGTTATACATGTTAATCTCGTGATTATTGTGTCAAAATGTGTGTTTGGGTCCGAAAGACACGTGTTCGAAACCAGAAATGTTCTCTTGGTTTGTTTATTTTGGAATTCAAGCAATTAACATCAATAGGAAACCCTAATGAAGATCATGAACCCAATTGTTTGATTGTATTGAATGAATTGTGTAGATATGGCATTTTCTTCTTCATAAATAGAGTTGTTAATAAGGAGACAAAAGATAATTTCATGGTTATTGCATGAAAAATAGTGCTTGTAACAACAAAAGGAGCTTGTTTAGCATAAAGGGAATAGAAGGACTCATTATTTAGGAAATAAACCAATTCACATTAGTACGAAAAGCAAACTAAGATGAATGAGTCCTTTGGGTGATGAAACTAAGCACATTTAAATTTTCAATAGTGTATCGACATGTTTGTTTTAATTAATATACAATATAATTTAGTCATAAATGATAATCTCATGATCATTGTGTCAAAAAGTGTGTTTGGGTCCAAAAGACAAGTATTCCAAACCAGAAATGTTCTGAGGGATTGTTTATTTTGGAATTCAACCAATTAACATCAATAAGAAAACCTAATGAAGATCATGAACCCCATTGTTTGATTCTATTGAATGAATTGTATAGATATGGACATTTTCTTCTTGATGAATAGCGTTGTTAATAAGGAGACAAAAGTTAATTTCATGGTTATTGCAACAAAAATAGTGCCTGTAACAACAAAATAAGCGTGTTTAGCTTAAAGTGAATCGAAGGACTCATTATTTCGGAAATAAACCACTTCACATTAGTACAAAAAGCAAACTAAGATGAATGAGTCCTTTGGGTGATCAAACTAAACACATTTAAATTTTCAATAGTGCATCGACATGTTTGTTTTAATTTAATATACTATGTAATTTAGTTATAGATGTTAATCTAATGATCATTGTGTCAAAAAGTGTGTTTGTTTCGAAAAGACATGTGTTCCAAACCAGAAATGTTCTGATGGATTGTTTATTTTGGAATTCAACCAATTAACATCATCAATAAGAAAACCTAATGAAGATCATGAACCCCATTGTTTCATTCTATTGAATAAATTGTATAGATATGGACATTTTCTTCTTGATGAATAGAGTTGTTAATAAGGAGACAAAAGATAATTTCATGGTTATTGCAACAAAAATAGTGCTTGTAACAACAAAAGGATCGTGCTTAGCATAAAGTGAATAGAAGGACTCATTATTTCAGAAATAAACCACTTCACATTATTAGGAAAAGCAAAGTAAGATGAATGAGTCCTTTGGGTGATGAAACTAAACACATTTAAATTTTCAATAGTGCCTCGACATGTCTGTTTTAATTAATATACTATGTAATTTAGTTATAGATGTTAATCTAATGATCATTGTGTCAAAAAGTGTGTTTGGGTCCAAAAGACAAGTGTTCCAAACCAGAAATGTTCTGTTGGTTTGTTTATTTTGGAATTCAACCAATTAACATCAATAAGAAACCATAAGGAAGATCGTGAACCCCATTGTTTGATTGTATTGAATGAATTGTATAGATATGGCATTTTCTTCTTGATAAATAGAGTTGTTAATAAGGAGACAAAAGATAATTTCACGGGTTATTGCATGAAAAATAGTTCTTATAACAACAAAAGGAGCTTGTTTAGCATAAAGGGAATAGAAGGACTCATTATTTGGGAAATAAACCAATTCACATTAGTACGTAAAGCAAACTAAGATGAATGAGTCCTTTGGGTGATCAAACTAAACACATTTAAATTCTCAATAGTGCGTCGACATGTTTGTTTTAATTAATATACTTTGTAATTTAGTTACAAATGTTAATCTAATGATCATTGTGTCAAAAAGTGTATTTGGGTCCAAAAGACTAGTGTTCCAAACCAGAAATGTTCTGTTGGATTGTTTATTTTGGAATTCAACCAATTAACATCAATAAGAAACCCTAATGAAGATCATGAACCCCATTGTTTGATTGTATTGAATGAATTGTATAGATATGGACATTTTCTTCTTGATCAATAGAGTTGTTAATAAGGAGACAAAAGATAATTTCATGGTTATTGCAACACAAATAGTGCTTGTAACAACAAAAGGGTCGTGTTTAGCATAAAGTGAATAGAAGGACTCATTATTTCGGAAATAAACCACCTCACATTAGTACGAAAAGCAAACTAAGATGAATGAGTCCTTTGCGTGATGAAACTAAACATGTTTAAATTTTCAATAGTGCATCGACATGTCTCTTTTAATTTATATGCAATGTAATTTAGATATAGATGTTAATCTCATGATCATTGTGTCAAAAAGTGTGATTGGGTCCGAAAGACAAGTGTTCCAAACCAGAAATGTTCTGTCGGTTTGTTTATTTTGGAATTCAACCAATTAACATCAATAAGAAACCATAATGACGATCATGAACCCCATTGTTTGATTGTATTGAATGAATTGTATCGATATGGCATTTTCATCTTGATAAATAGAGTTGTTAATAAGGAGACAAAAGATAATTTCATGGTTAGTGCATGAAAAATAGTGCTTGTAACAAAAACCGGAGCTTGTTTAGCATAAAATGAATAGAAGGACTCATTATTTAGGAAATAAACCAATTCACATTAGTACGAAAAGCAAACTAAGATGAATGAGTCCTTTGGGTGATGAAACTAAGAACATTTAAATTTTCAATAGTGCATCAACATGTTTGTTTTAATTAATATACTATATAATTTAGTTATAAATGATAATCTCTTGATCATTGTGTCAAAAAGTGTGTTTGGGTCCAAAAGACAAGTATTCCAAACCAGAAATGTTCTGAGGGATTGTTTATTTTGGAATTCAACCAATTAACATCAATAAGAAAACCTAATGAAGATCATGAACCCCATTGTTTGATTCTATTGAATGAATTGTATAGATATGGACATTTTCTTCTTGATGAATAGATTTGTTAATGAGGAGACAAAAGATAATTTCATGGTTATTGCAACAAAAATAGTGCTTGTAACAACAAAAGGGTCGTGTTTAGCATAAAGTGAATAGAAGGACTCATTATTTCGGTAATAAACCACTTTACATTAGTACGAAAAGCAAACTAAGATGAATGAGTCCTTTGGGTGATGAAACTAAACACATTTAAATTTTCAATAGTGCATCGACATGTCTGTTTTAATTAATATACTATGTAATTTAGTTATACATGTTAATCTCGTGATTATTGTGTCAAAATGTGTGTTTGGGTCCGAAAGACACGTGTTCGAAACCAGAAATGTTCTCTTGGTTTGTTTATTTTGGAATTCAAGCAATTAACATCAATAGGAAACCCTAATGAAGATCATGAACCCAATTGTTTGATTGTATTGAATGAATTGTGTAGATATGGCATTTTCTTCTTCATAAATAGAGTTGTTAATAAGGAGACAAAAGATAATTTCATGGTTATTGCATGAAAAATAGTGCTTGTAACAACAAAAGGAGCTTGTTTAGCATAAAGGGAATAGAAGGACTCATTATTTAGGAAATAAACCAATTCACATTAGTACGAAAAGCAAACTAAGATGAATGAGTCCTTTGGGTGATGAAACTAAACACATTTAAATTTTTAATAGTGCGTCGACATGTTTGTTTTAATTAATATATTATGTAATTTAGTTACAAATGTTAATCTAATGATCATTGTGTCAAAAAGTGTGTTTGGGTCCAAAAGACAAGTGTTCCAAACCAAAAAGGTTCTGTTGGATTGTTTATTTTGGAATTCAACCAATTAACATCAATAAGAAACCCTAATGAAGATCATGAACCCCATTGTTTGATTGTATTAAATGACTTGTATAGATATTGATGTTTTCTTCTTGATGAATAGGGTTTTTAATAAGGAGACAAAAGATTATTTCGTGGTTATTGCAAGAAAAATAGTGCTTGTAACATCAAATGGAGCCTGTTAGCATAAAGTGAACAGAAAGACTCATTATTTCAGAAATAAACCATTTCACATTAGTACGAAAAGGAAACTAAGATGAATGAGTCCTTTGGGTGATCAAACTAAACACATTTAAATTTTCAATAGTGCATCGACATGTTTGTTTTAATTAATATACTATGTAATTTAGTAATAAATGTTAATCTAATGATCATTGTGTCAAAAAGTGTGTTTGGGTCCAAAAGACAAGTGTTCCAAACCAGAAATGTTCTGATGGATTGTTTATTTTGGAATTCAACCAATTAACATCAATAAGAAACCCTAATGAAGATCATGAACCCCATTGTTTGATTGTATTAAATGACTTGTATAGATATGGATGTTTTCTTCTTGATGAATAGGGTTTTTAATAAGGAGACAAAAGATTATTTCGTGGTTATTGCAAGAAAAATAGTGCTTGTAACATCAAATGGAGCCTGTTAGCATAAAGTGAAGAGAATGACTCATTATTTCGGAAATAAACCATTTCACATTAGTACGAAAAGCAAACTAAGATGAATGAGTCCTTTGGGTGATCAAACTAAACACATTTAAATTTTCAATAGTGCGTCGACATGTTTGTTTTAATTAATATATTATGTAATTTAGTTACAAATGTTAATCTAATGATCATTGTGTCAAAAAGTGTGTTTGGGTCCAAAAGACAAGTGTTCCAAACCAGAAAGGTTCTGTTGGATTGTTTATTTTGGAATTCAACCAATTAACATCAATAAGAAACCCTAATGAAGATCATGAACCCCATTGTTTGATTGTATTGAATGAATTGTACAGGTATAGACATTTTCTTCTTGATAAATAGAGTTGTCAATAAGGAGACAAAAGATAATTTCATGGTTATTGCATGAAAAATAGTGCTTGTAACAACAAAAGGAGCTTGTTTAGCATAAAGTGAATAGAAGGACTCATTATTTTGGAAATAAACCACTTCACATTAGTACGAAAAGCAAACTAAGATGAATGAGTCCTTTGGGTGATGAAAGTAAACACATTTAAATTTTCAATAGTGCATCGACTTGTTTGTTTTAATTAATATACTATGTAATTTAGTTATAAATGTTAATCTAATGATCATTGTGTCAAAAAATGCGTTTGGGAACAAAATGCAAGTGTTCCAAACCAGATATGTTCTGATGGATTGTTTATTTTGGAATTCAACCAATTAACATCAATACGAAACCCTAATGAAGATCATAGACCCCATTGTTTGATTGTGTTGAATGAATTGCATAGATATGGACATTTTCTTCTGGATGAATAGAGTTGTTAATGAGGAGACAAAAGATAATTTCATGGTTATTGCAACACAAATAGTGGTTGTAACAACAAACGGAGCGTGTTTAGCTTAAACTGAATAGAAGGACTCATTATTTCGAAGGTAAACCACAACACATTAGTACAAAAAGCAAACTAAGATGAATGAGTGCTTTGGGTGATGAAACTAAACACATTTAAATTTTCAATAGTGCATCGACATGTTTGTTTTAATTAATATACTATGTATTTTAGTTATAAATGTTAATCTCATGATCATTGTGTCAAAAAGTGTGTTTGGGTCCAAAAGACAAGTGTTCCAAACAAGAAATGTTCTGAGGGATTGTTTATTTCGGAATTCAACCAATTAACATCAATAAGAAAACCTAATGAAGATCATGAACCCCATTGTTTGACTGTTTTGAATGAATTGTATAGACATGGACATTTTCTTCTTGATGAATAGAGTTGTTAATTAGGAGACAAAAGATAATTTCATGGTTATTTCAACAAAAATAGTGCTTGTAACAACAAAAGGGTCGTGTTTAGCATAAAGTGACAAGAAGGACTCATTATTTCGGAAATAAACCACTTCAGATTAGTACGAAAAGCAAACTAAGATGAATGAGTCCTTTGGGTGATGAAACTAAACACATTTAAATTTTCAATAGTGCATCAACATGTTTGTTTTAATTAATATACAATGTAATTTGGTTATAGATGTTAATCTAATGATCATTGTGTCAAAAATTGTGTTTGGGACCAAAAGAAAAGTGTTCCAAACAAGAAATGTTCTGTTGGTTTGCTTATTTTGGAATTCAACCAATTAACATCAATATGAAACCCTAATTAAGATCATGAACCCCATTGTTTGATTCTATTGAATGAATTGTATAGATATGGACATTTTCTTCTTGATGAATAGCATTGTTAATAAGGAGACAAAAGTTAATTTCATGGTTATTGCAACAAAAATAGTGCTTGTAACAACAAAATAAGCGTGTTTAGCTTAAAGTGAATAGAAGGACTCATTATTTCGGAAATAAACCACTTCACATTAGTACAAAAAGCAAACTACGATGAATGAGTCCTTTGGGTGATCAAACTAAACACATTTAAATTTTCAATAGTGCATCGGCATGTTTGTTTTAATTAATATACTATGTAATTTAGTTATAGATGTTAATCTAATGATCATTGTGTCAAAAAGTGTGTTTGTTTCGAAAAGACATGTGTTCCAAACCAGAAATGTTCTGATGGATTGTTTATTTTGGAATTCAACCAATTAACATCAATAAGAAAACCTAATGAAGATCATGAACCCCATTGTTTCATTCTATTGAATAAATTGTATAGATATGGACATTTTCTTCTTGATGAATAGAGTTGTTAATAAGGAGACAAAAGATAATTTCATGGTTATTGCAACAAAAATAGTGCTTGTAACAACAAAAGGGTCGTGCTTAGCATAAAGTGAATAGAAGGACTCATTATTTCAGAAATAAACCACTTCACATTATTAGGAAAAGCAAAGTAAGATGAATGAGTCCTTTGGGTGATGAAACTAAACACATTTAAATTTTCAATAGTGCATCGACATGTCTGTTTTAATTAATATACTATGTAATTTAGTTATAGATGTTAATCTAATGATCATTGTGTCAAAAAGTGTGTTTGGGTCCAAAAGACAAGTGTTCCAAACCAGAAATGTTCTGTTGGTTTGTTTATTTTGGAATTCAACCAATTAACATCAATAAGAAACCATAAGGAAGATCATGAACCCCATTGTTTGATTGTATTGAATGAATTGTATAGATATGGCATTTTCTTTTTGATAAATAGAGTTGTTAATAAGGAGACAAAAGATAATTTCACGGTTATTGCATGAAAAATAGTTCTTATAACAACAAAAGGAGCTTGTTTAGCATAAAGGGAATAGAAGGACTCATTATTTGGGAAATAAACCAATTCACATTAGTACGTAAACCAAACTAAGATGAATGAGTCCTTTGGGTGATCAAACTAAACACATTTAAATTCTCAATAGTGCGTCGACATGTTTGTTTTAATTAATATACTTTGTAATTTAGTAATAAATGTTAATCTAATGATCATTGTGTCAAAAAGTGTGTTTGGGTCCAAAAGACAAGTGTTCCAAACCAGAAATGTTCTGTTGGATTGTTTATTTTGGAATTCAACCAATTAACATCAATAAGAAAACCTAATGAAGATCATCAAACCCCATTGTTTGATTCTATTGAATGAATTGTATAGATATGGACATTTTCTTCTTGATGAATAGAGTTGTTAATAAGGAGACAAAAGATAATTTCATGGTTATTGCAACACAAATAGTGCTTGTAACAACAAAAGGGTCGTGTTTAGCATAAAGTGAATAGAAGGACTCATTATTTCGGAAATAAACCACCTCACATTAGTACGAAAAGCAAACTAAGATGAATGAGTCCTTTGCGTGATGAAACTAAACACGTTTAAATTTTCAATAGTGCATCGACATGTCTCTTTTAATTAATATGCAATGTAATTTAGATATAGATGTTAATCTAATGATCATTGTGTCAAAAAGTGTGTTTGGGTCCAAAAGACAAGTGTTCCAAACCAAAAATGTTCTGTTGGTTTGTTTATTTTGGAATTCAACCAATTAACATCAATAAGAAACCCTAATGAAGATCATGAACCCCATTGTTTGATTGTATTGAATGAATTGTATAGATATGGCATTTTCTTCTTGATAAATAGAGTTGTTAATAAGGAGACAAAAGATAATTTCATGGTTATTGCATGAAAAATAGTACTTGTAACAACAAAAGGAGCTTGTTTAGCATAAAGGGAATAGGAGGACTCATTATTTAGGAAATAAACCAATTCACATTAGTACGAAAAGCAAACTAAGATGAATGAGTCCTTTGGGTGATGAAACTAAACACATTTAAATTTTCAATAGTGCATCGACATGTTTGTTTTAATTAATATACTATGTAATTTAGTAATAAATGTTAATCTAATGATCACTGTGTAAAAAAATGTGTTTGGGTCCAAAAGACAAGTGTTCCAAACTAGAAATGTTCTGATGGATAATTTATTTTGGAATTCAACCAATTAACATCAATAGGAAACCCTAATGAAGATCATGAACCCCATTGTTTGATTGTATTGAATGAATTGTACAGATATGGACATTTTCTTCTTGGTAAATAGAGTTGTTAATAAGGAGACAAAAGATAATTTCATGGTTATTGCATGAAAAATAGTGCTTGTGACAACAAAAGGAGCTTGTTTAGCATAAAGGGAATAGAAGGACTCATTATTTAGGAAATAAACCAATTCACATTAGTACGAAAAGCAAACTAAGATGAATGAGTCCTTTGGGTGATGAAACTAAGCACATTTAAATTTTCAATAGTGCATCGACATGTTTGTTTTAATTAATATACAATATAATTTAGTTATAAATGATAATCTCATGATCATTGTGTCAAAAAGTGTGTTTGGGTCCAAAAGACAAGTATTCCAAACCAGAAATGTTCTGAGGGATTGTTTATTTTGGAATTCAACCAATTAACATCAATAAGAAAACCTAATGAAGATCATGAACCCCATTGTTTGATTCTATTGAATGAATTGTATAGATATGGACATTTTCTTCTTGATGAATAGCGTTGTTAATAAGGAGACAAAAGTTAATTTCATGGTTATTGCAACAAAAATAGTGCTTGTAACAACAAAATAAGCGTGTTTAGCTTAAAGTGAATAGAAGGACTCATTATTTCGGAAATAAACCACTTCACATTAGTACAAAAAGCAAACTAAGATGAATGAGTCCTTTGGGTGATCAAACTAAACACATTTAAATTTTCAATAGTGCATCGACATGTTTGTTTTAATTAATATACTATGTAATTTAGTTATAGATGTTAATCTAATGATCATTGTGTCAAAAAGTGTGTTTGTTTCGAAAAGACATGTGTTCCAAACCAGAAATGTTCTGATGGATTGTTTATTTTGGAATTCAACCAATTAACATCAATAAGAAAACCTAATGAAGATCATGAACCCCATTGTTTCATTCTATTGAATAAATTGTATAGATATGGACATTTTCTTCTTGATGAATAGAGTTGTTAATAAGGAGACAAAAGATAATTTCATGGTTATTGCAACAAAAATAGTGCTTGTAACAACAAAAGGATCATGCTTAGCATAAAGTGAATAGAAGGACTCATTATTTCAGAAATAAACCACTTCACATTATTAGGAAAAGCAAAGTAAGATGAATGAGTCCTTTGGGTGATGAAACTAAACACATTTAAATTTTCAATAGTGCCTCGACATGTCTGTTTTAATTAATATACTATGTAATTTAGTTATAGATGTTAATCTAATGATCATTGTGTCAAAAAGTGTGTTTGGGTCCAAAAGACAAGTGTTCCAAACCAGAAATGTTCTGTTGGTTTGTTTATTTTGGAATTCAACCAATTAACATCAATAAGAAACCATAAGGAAGATCATGAACCCCATTGTTTGAGTGTATTGAATGAATTGTATAGATATGGCATTTTCTTCTTGATAAATAGAGTTGTTAATAAGGAGACAAAAGATAATTTCACGGTTATTGCATGAAAAATAGTTCTTATAACAACAAAAGGAGCTTGTTTAGCATAAAGGGAATAGAAGGACTCATTATTTGGGAAATAAACCAATTCACATTAGTACGTAAAGCAAACTAAGATGAATGAGTCCTTTGGGTGATCAAACTAAACACATTTAAATTCTCAATAGTGCGTCGACATGTTTGTTTTAATTAATATACTTTGTAATTTAGTTACAAATGTTAATCTAATGATCATTGTGTCAAAAAGTGTGTTTGGGTCCAAAAGACAAGTGTTCCAAACCAGAAATGTTCTGTTGGATTGTTTATTTTGGAATTCAACCAATTAACATCAATAAGAAAACCTAATGAAGATCATCAAACCCCATTGTTTGATTCTATTGAATGAATTGTATAGATATGGACATTTTCTTCTTGATGAATAGAGTTGTTAATAAGGAGACAAAAGATAATTTCATGGTTATTGCAACACAAATAGTGCTTGTAACAACAAAAGGGTCGTGTTTAGCATAAAGTGAATAGAAGGACTCATTATTTCGGAAATAAACCACCTCACATTAGTACGAAAAGCAAACTAAGATGAATGAGTCCTTTGCGTGATGAAACTAAACACGTTTAAATTTTCAATAGTGCATCGACATGTCTCTTTTAATTAATATGCAATGTAATTTAGATATAGATGTTAATCTAATGATCATTGTGTCAAAAAGTTTGTTTGGGTCCAAAAGACAAGTGTTCCAAACCAGAAATGTTCTGTTGGTTTGTTTATTTTGGAATTCAACCAATTAACATCAATAAGAAACCCTAATGAAGATCATGAACCCCATTGTTTGATTGTATTGAATGAATTGTATAGATATGGCATTTTCTTCTTGATAAATAGAGTTGTTAATAAGGAGACAAAAGATAATTTCATGGTTATTGCATGAAAAATAGTGCTTGTAACAACAAAAGGAGCTTGTTTAGCATAAAGGGAATAGGAGGACTCATTATTTAGGAAATAAACCAATTCACATTAGTACGAAAAGCAAACTAAGATGAATGAGTCCTTTGGGTGATGAAACTAAACACATTTAAATTTTTAATAGTGCATCGACATGTTTGTTTTAATTAATATACTATGTAATTTAGTAATAAATGTTAATCTAATGATCACTGTGTAAAAAAATGTGTTTGGGTCCAAAAGACAAGTGTTCCAAACTAGAAATGTTCTGATGGATAATTTATTTTGGAATTCAACCAATTAACATCAATAGGAAACCCTAATGAAGATCATGAACCCCATTGTTTGATTGTATTGAATGAATTGTACAGATATGGACATTTTCTTCTTGGTAAATAGAGTTGTTAATAAGGAGACAAAAGATAATTTCATGGTTATTGCATGAAAAATAGTGCTTGTAACAACAAAAGGAGCTTGTTTAGCATAAAGGGAATAGAAGGACTCATTATATAGGAAATAAACCAATTCACATTAGTACGAAAAGCAAACTAAGATGAATGAGTCCTTTGGGTGATGAAACTAAGCACATTTAAATTTTCAATAGTGCATCGACATGTTTGTTTTAATTAATATACAATATAATTTAGTTATAAATGATAATCTCATGATCATTGGGTCAAAAAGTGTGTTTGGGTCCAAAAGACAAGTATTCCAAACCAGAAATGTTCTGAGGGATTGTTTTATTTTGGAATTCAACCAATTAACATCAATAAGAAAAACCTAATGAAGATCATGAACCCCATTGTTTGATTCTATTGAATGAATTGTATAGATATGGACATTTTCTTCTTGATGAATAGCGTTGTTAATAAGGAGACAAAAGTTAATTTCATGGTTATTGCAACAAAAATAGTGCTTGTAACAACAAAATAAGCGTGTTTAGCTTAAAGTGAATAGAAGGACTCATTATTTCGGAAATAAACCACTTCACATTAGTACAAAAAGCAAACTAAGATGAATGAGTCCTTTGGGTGATCAAACTAAACACATTTAAATTTTCAATAGTGCATCGACATGTTTGTTTTAATTAATATACTATGTAATTTAGTTATAGATGTTAATCTAATGATCATTGTGTCAAAAAGTGTGTTTGTTTCGAAAAGACATGTGTTCCAAACCAGAAATGTTCTGATGGATTGTTTATTTTGGAATTCAACCAATTAACATCAACAAGAAAACCTAATGAAGATCATGAACCCCATTGTTTCATTCTATTGAATAAATTGTATAGATATGGACATTTTCTTCTCGACAAATAGAGTAGTTAATAAGGAGACAAAAGATAATTTCATGGTTATTGCAACACAAATAGTGCTTGTAACAACAAAAGGGTCAGTGTGTTTAGCATAAAGTGAATAGAAGGACTCATTATTTCGGAAATAAACCACCTCACATTAGTACGAAAAGCAAACTAAGATGAATGAGTCCTTTGCGTGATGAAACTAAACACGTTTAAATTTTCAATAGTGCATCGACATGTCTCTTTTAATTAATATGCAATGTAATTTAGATATAGATGTTAATCTAATGATCATTGTGTCAAAAAGTGTGTTTGGGTCCAAAAGACAAGTGTTCCAAACCAGAAATGTTCTGTTGGTTTGTTTATTTTGGAATTCAACCAATTAACATCAATAAGAAACCCTAATGAAGATCATGAACCCCATTGTTTGACTGTATTGAATGAATTGTATAGATATGGCATTTTCTTCTTGATAAATAGAGTTGTTAATAAGGAGACAAAAGATAATTTCATGGTTATTGCATGAAAAATAGTGCTTGTAACAACAAAAGGAGCTTGTTTAGCATAAAGGGAATAGGAGGACTCATTATTTAGGAAATAAACCAATTCACATTAGTACGAAAAGCAAACTAAGATGAATGAGTCCTTTGGGTGATGAAACTAAACACATTTAAATTTTCAATAGTGCATCGACATGTTTGTTTTAATTAATATACTATGTAATTTAGTAATAAATGTTAATCTAATGATCACTGTGTAAAAAAATGTGTTTGGGTCCAAAAGACAAGTGTTCCAAACTAGAAATGTTCTGATGGATAATTTATTTTGGAATTCAACCAATTAACATCAATAGGAAACCCTAATGAAGATCATGAACCCCATTGTTTGATTGTATTGAATGAATTGTATAGATATGGACATTTTCTTCTTGGTAAATAGAGTTGTTAATAAGGAGACAAAAGATAATTTCATGGTTATTGCATGAAAAATAGTGCTTGTAACAACAAAAGGAGCTTGTTTAGCATAAAGGGAATAGAAGGACTCATTATATAGGAAATAAACCAATTCACATTAGTACGAAAAGCAAACTAAGATGAATGAGTCCTTTGGGTGATGAAACTAAGCACATTTAAATTTTCAATAGTGCATCGACATGTTTGTTTTAATTAATATACAATATAATTTAGTTATAAATGATAATCTCATGATCATTGTGTCAAAAAGTGTGTTTGGGTCCAAAAGACAAGTATTCCAAACCAGAAATGTTCTGAGGGATTGTTTATTTTGGAATTCAACCAATTAACATCAATAAGAAAACCTAATGAAGATCATGAACCCCATTGTTTGATTCTATTGAATGAATTGTATAGATATGGACATTTTCTTCTTGATGAATAGCGTTGTTAATAAGGAGACAAAAGTTAATTTCATGGTTATTGCAACAAAAATAGTGCCTGTAACAACAAAATAAGCGTGTTTAGCTTAAAGTGAATCGAAGGACTCATTATTTCGGAAATAAACCACTTCACATTAGTACAAAAAGCAAACTAAGATGAATGAGTCCTTTGGGTGATCAAACTAAACACATTTAAATTTTCAATAGTGCATCGACATGTTTGTTTTAATTAATATACTATGTAATTTAGTTATAGATGTTAATCTAATGATCATTGTGTCAAAAAGTGTGTTTGTTTCGAAAAGACATGTGTTCCAAACCAGAAATGTTCTGATGGATTGTTTATTTTGGAATTCAACCAATTAACATCAATAAGAAAACCTAATGAAGATCATGAACCCCATTGTTTCATTCTATTGAATAAATTGTATAGATATGGACATTTTCTTCTTGATGAATAGAGTTGTTAATAAGGAGACAAAAGATAATTTCATGGTTATTGCAACAAAAATAGTGCTTGTAACAACAAAAGGATCGTGCTTAGCATAAAGTGAATAGAAGGACTCATTATTTCAGAAATAAACCACTTCACATTATTAGGAAAAGCAAAGTAAGATGAATGAGTCCTTTGGGTGATGAAACTAAACACATTTAAATTTTCAATAGTGCCTCGACATGTCTGTTTTAATTAATATACTATGTAATTTAGTTATAGATGTTAATCTAATGATCATTGTGTCAAAAATTGTGTTTGGGTCCAAAAGACAAGTGTTCCAAACCAGAAATGTTCTGTTGGTTTGTTTATTTTGGAATTCAACCAATTAACATCAATAAGAAACCATAAGGAAGATCGTGAACCCCATTGTTTGATTGTATTGAATGAATTGTATAGATATGGCATTTTCTTCTTGATAAATAGAGTTGTTAATAAGGAGACAAAAGATAATTTCACGGTTATTGCATGAAAAATAGTTCTTATAACAACAAAAGGAGCTTGTTTAGCATAAAGGGAATAGAAGGACTCATTATTTGGGAAATAAACCAATTCACATTAGTACGTAAAGCAAACTAAGATGAATGAGTCCTTTGGGTGATCAAACTAAACACATTTAAATTCTCAATAGTGCGTCGACATGTTTGTTTTAATTAATATACTTTGTAATTTAGTTACAAATGTTAATCTAATGATCATTGTGTCAAAAAGTGTATTTGGGTCCAAAAGACTAGTGTTCCAAACCAGAAATGTTCTGTTGGATTGTTTATTTTGGAATTCAACCAATTAACATCAATAAGAAACCCTAATGAAGATCATGAACCCCATTGTTTGATTGTATTGAATGAATTGTATAGATATGGACATTTTCTTCTTGATCAATAGAGTTGTTAATAAGGAGACAAAAGATAATTTCATGGTTATTGCAACACAAATAGTGCTTTAACAAAAAAAGGGTCGTGTTTAGCATAAAGTGAATAGAAGGACTCATTATTTCGGAAATAAACCACCTCACATTAGTACGAAAAGCAAACTAAGATGAATGAGTCCTTTGCGTGATGAAACTAAACATGTTTAAATTTTCAATAGTGCATCGACATGTCTCTTTTAATTTATATGCAATGTAATTTAGATATAGATGTTAATCTAATGATCATTGTGTCGAAAAGTGTGTTTGGGTCCAAAAGACAAGTGTTCCAAACCAGAAATGTTCTGTTGGTTTGTTTATTTTGGAATTCAACCAATTAACATCAATAAGAAACCCTAATGAAGATCATGAACCCCATTGTTTGATTGTATTGAATGAATTGTATAGATATGGCATTTTCTTCTTGATAAATAGAGTTGTTAATAAGGAGACAAAAGATAATTTCATGGTTATTGCATGAAAAATAGTGCTTGTAACAACAAAAGGAGCTTGTTTAGCATAAAGGGAATAGGAGGACTCATTATTTAGGAAATAAACCAATTCACATTAGTACGAAAAGCAAACTAAGATGAATGAGTCCTTTGGGTGATGAAACTAAACACATTTAAATTTTCAATAGTGCATCGACATGTTTGTTTTAATTAATATACTATGTAATTTAGTAATAAATGTTAATCTAATGATCATTGTGTAAAAAAATGTGTTTGGGTCCAAAAGACAAGTGTTCCAAACTAGAAATGTTCTGATGGATAATTTATTTTGGAATTCAACCAATTAACATCAATGGGAAACCCTAATGAAGATCATGAACCCCATTGTTTGATTGTATTGAATGAATTGTACAGATATGGACATTTTCTTCTTGGTAAATAGAGTTGTTAATAAGGAGACAAAAGATAATTTCATGGTTATTGCATGAAAAATAGTGCTTGTAACAACAAAAGGAGCTTGTTTACCATAAAGGGAATAGAAGGACTCATTATTTAGGAAATAAACCAATTCACATTAGTACGAAAAGCAAACTAAGATGAATGAGTCCTTTGGGTGATGAAACTAAACACATTTAAATTTTCAATAGTGCATCGACATGTTTGTTTTAATTAATATACTATGTAATTTAGTAATAAATGTTAATCTAATGATCATTGTGTAAAAAAATGTGTTTGGGTCCAAAAGACAAGTGTTCCAAACTAGAAATGTTCTGATGGATAATTTATTTTGGAATTCAACCAATTAACATCAATAGGAAACCCTAATGAAGATCATGAACCCCATTGTTTGATTGTATTGAATGAATTGTACAGATATGGACATTTTCTTCTTGGTAAATAGAGTTGTTAATAAGGAGACAAAAGATAATTTCATGGTTATTGCATGAAAAATAGTGCTTGTAACAACAAAAGGAGCTTGTTTAGCATAAAGTGAATAGAAGGTCACATTACTTTGGAAATAAACCACTGCACATTAGTACGAAAAGCAAACTAAGATGAATTAGTCCTTTGGGCGATGAAACTAAACACATTTAAATTTTCAATAGTGCATCAACATGTTTGTTTTAATTAATATACAATGTAATTTAGTTCTAGATGTTAATCTAATGATCATCGTGTCAAAAAGTGTGTTTGGGTCCAAAAGACAAGTGTTCCAAACCAGAAATGTTCTGTTGGTTTATTTATTTTGGAATTCAACCAATTAACATCAATAAGAAACCATAAGGAAGATCATGAACCCCATTGTTTGATTGTATTGAATGAATTGTATAGATATGGCATTTTCTTCTTGATTAATAGAGTTGTTAATAAGGAGACAAAAGATAATTTCATGGTTATTGCATGAAAAATAGTGCTTGTAACAACAAAAGGAGCTTGTTTAGCATAAAGGGAATAGAAGGACTCATTATTTAGGAAATAAACCAATTCACATTAGTACGAAAAGCAAACTAAGATGAATGAGTCCTTTGGGTGATGAAACTAAACACATTTAAATTCTCAATAGTGCGTCGACATGTTTATTTTAATTAATATACTTTGTAATTTAGTTACAACTGTTAATCTAATGATCATTGTGTCAAAAAGTGTGTTTGTGTCCAAAAGACAAGTGTTCCAAACCAGAAATGTTCTGTTGGATTGTTTATTTTGGAATTCAACCAATTAACATCAATAAGAAAACCTCATGAAGATCATGAACCCCATTGTTTGATTCTATTGAATAAATTGTATAGATATGGACATTTTCTTCTTGATGAATAGAGTTGTTAATAAGGAGACAAAAGATAATTTCATGGTTATTGCAACCAAAATAGTGCTTGTAACAACAAAAGGGTCGTGTTTAGCATAAAGTGAATAGAAGGACTCATTATTTCGGAAATAAATCACTTCACATTATTACGAAAAGCAAACTAAGATGAATGAGTCCTTTGGGTGATGAAACTAAACACATTTAAATTTTCAATAGTGCATCGACATGTCTGTTTTAATTAATATACTATGTAATTTAGTTATAGATGTTAATCTAATGATCATTGTGTCAAAAAGTGTGTTTGGGTCCAACACACAAGTGTTCCAAACCAGAAATGTTCTGTTGCTTTGTTTATTTTGGAATTCAACCAATTAACATCAATAAGAAACCATAATGAAGATCATGAACCCCATTGTTTGATTGTATTGAATGAATTGTACAAATATAAACATTTTCTTCTTGGTAAATAGAGTTGTTAATAAGGAGACAAAAGATAATTTCATGGTTATTGCATGAAAAATAGTGCTTGTAACAACAAAAGGAGCTTGTTTAGCATAAAGTGAATAGAAGGACTCTTTATTTAGGAAATAAACCAATTCACATTAGTACGAAAAGCAAACTAAGATGAATGATTCCTTTGGGTGATGAAACTAAACACATTTAAATTTTCAATAGTGCATCGACATGTTTGTTTTAATTAATATACTATGTAATTTAGTTATAAATGTTAATCTCATGATCATTGTGTCAAAAAGTGTGTTTGGGTCGAAAAGACAAGTGTTCCAAACCAGAAATGTTCTGAGGGATTGTTTATGTTGGAAATCAACCAATTAACATCAATAAGAAAACCTAATAAAGATCATGAACCCCATTGTTTGATTGTATTAAATGACTTGTATAGATATGGATGTTTTCTTCTTGATGAATAGGGTTTTTAATAAGGAGACAAAAGATTATTTCGTGGTTATGGCAAGAAAAATAGCGCTTGTAACATCAAATGGAGCCTGTTAGCATAAAGTGAAAAGAAAGACTCATTATTTCGGAAATACACCACTTCACATTAGTACGAAAAGCAAACTAAGATGAATGACTCCTTTGGGTGATGAAACTAAACAAATTTAAATTTTTAATAGTGCATCGACATGTTTGTTTTAATTAATATACTATGTAATTTAGTTATAAATGTTAATCTGATCATTGTGTCAAAAAATGTCTTTGGGTACAAAATGCAAGTGTTCCAAACCAGAAATGTTCTGATGGATTGTTTATTTTGGAATTCAACCAATTAACATCAATACGAAACCCTAATGAAGATCATAAACCCCATTGTTTGATTGTATTGAATGAATTGTATAGATATGGACATTTTCTTCTCGATGAATAGAGTTGTGAATAAGGAGACAAAAGATAATTTCATGGTTATTGCAACACAAGTAGTGCTTGTAACAACAAAAGGAGCGTGTTTAGCTTAAATTGAATAGAAGGACTCATTATTTCAGAGATAAACCACAACTCATTAGTACAAAAAGCAAACTAAGATGAATGAGTCCTTTGGGTGATGAAACTAAACACATTTAAATTTTCAATAGTGCATCGACATGTTTGTTTTAATTAATATACTATGTATTTTAGTTATAAATGTTAATCTCATGATCATTGTGTCAAAAAGTGTGTTTGGGTCCAAAAGACAAGTGTTCCAAACCAGAAATGTTCTGAGGGATTCTTTATTTCTGAATTCAACCAATTAACATCAATAAGAAAACCTAATGAAGATCATGAACCCCATTGTTTGATTGTATTGAATGAATAGTATAGATATGGACATTTTCTTCATGATGAATAGGGTTGTTAATAAGGAGACAAAAGATTATTTCGTGGTTATTGCAAGAAAAATTGCGCTTGTAACATCAAATGGAGCCTGTTAGCATAAAGTGAAAAGAAAGACTCATTATTTCGGAAATAAACCACTTCACATTAGTACGAAAAGCAAACTAAGATGAATGAGTCCTTTGGGTGATCAAACTAAACACATTTAAATTTTCAATAGTGCATCGACATGTTTGTTTTAATTAATATACTATGTAATTTAGTAATAAATGTTAATCTAATGATCATTGTGTAAAAAAATGTGTTTGGGTCCAAAAGACAAGTGTTCCAAACTAGAAATGTTCTGATGGATAATTTATTTTGGAATTCAACCAATTAACATCAATGGGAAACCCTAATGAAGATCATGAACCCCATTGTTTGATTGTATTGAATGAATTGTACAGATATGGACATTTTCTTCTTGGTAAATAGAGTTGTTAATAAGGAGACAAAAGATAATTTCATGGTTATTGCATGAAAAATAGTGCTTGTAACAACAAAAGGAGCTTGTTTACCATAAAGGGAATAGAAGGACTCATTATTTAGGAAATAAACCAATTCACATTAGTACGAAAAGCAAACTGAGATGAATGAGTCCTTTGGGTGATGAAACTAAACACATTTAAATTTTCAATAGTGCATCGACATGTTTGTTTTAATTAATATACTATGTAATTTTAGTAATAAATGTTAATCTAATGATCATTGTGTAAAAAAATGTGTTTGGGTCCAAAAGACAAGTGTTCCAAACTAGAAATGTTCTGATGGATAATTTATTTTGGAATTCAACCAATTAACATCAATAGGAAACCCTAATGAAGATCATGAACCCCATTTGTTTGATTGTATTGAATGAATTGTACAGATATGGGACATTTTTCTTCTTGGTAAATAGAGTTGTTAATAAGGAGAGAAAAGATAATTTCATGGTTATTGCATGAAAAATAGTGCTTGTAACAACAAAAGGAGCTTGTTTAGCATAAAGTGAATAGAAGGACACATTACTTTGGAAATAAACCACTGCACATTAGTACGAAAAGCAAACTAAGATGAATTAGTCCTTTGGGCGATGAAACTAAACACATTTAAATTTTCAATAGTGCATCAACATGTTTGTTTTAATTAATATACAATGTAATTTAGTTCTAGATGTTAATCTAATGATCATCGTGTCAAAAAGTGTGTTTGGGTCCAAAAGACAAGTGTTCCAAACCAGAAATGTTCTGTTGGTTTATTTATTTTGGAAATTCAACCAATTAACATCAATAAGAAACCATAAGGAAGATCATGAACCCCATTGTTTGATTGTATTGAATGAATTGTATAGATATGGGCATTTTCTTCTTGATTAATAGAGTTGTTAATAAGGAGACAAAAGATAATTTCATGGTTATTGCATGAAAAATAGTGCTTGTAACAACAAAAGGAGCTTGTTTAGCATAAAGGGAATAGAAGGACTCATTATTTAGGAAATAAACCAATTCACATTAGTACGAAAAGCAAACTAAGATGAATGAGTCCTTTGGGTGATGAAACTAAACACATTTAAATTCTCAATAGTGCGTCGACATGTTTATTTTAATTAATATACTTTGTAATTTAGTTACAACTGTTAATCTAATGATCATTGTGTCAAAAAGTGTGTTTGTGTCCAAAAGACAAGTGTTCCAAACCAGAAATGTTCTGTTGGATTGTTTATTTTGGAACTCAACCAATTAACATCAATAAGAAAACCTCATGAAGATCATGAACCCCATTGTTTGATTCTATTGAATAAATTGTATAGATATGGACATTTTCTTCTTGATGAATAGAGTTGTTAATAAGGAGACAAAAGATAATTTCATGGTTATTGCAACCAAAATAGTGCTTGTAACAACAAAAGGGTCGTGTTTAGCATAAAGTGAATAGAAGGACTCATTATTTCGGAAATAAATCACTTCACATTATTACGAAAAGCAAACTAAGATGAATGAGTCCTTTGGGTGATGAAACTAAACACATTTAAATTTTCAATAGTGCATCGACATGTCTGTTTTAATTAATATACTATGTAATTTAGTTATAGATGTTAATCTAATGATCATTGTGTCAAAAAGTGTGTTTGGGTCCAACACACAAGTGTTCCAAACCAGAAATGTTCTGTTGCTTTGTTTATTTTGGAATTCAACCAATTAACATCAATAAGAAACCATAATGAAGATCATGAACCCCATTGTTTGATTGTATTGAATGAATTGTACAAATATAAACATTTTCTTCTTGGTAAATAGAGTTGTTAATAAGGAGACAAAAGATAATTTCATGGTTATTGCATGAAAAATAGTGCTTGTAACAACAAAAGGAGCTTGTTTAGCATAAAGTGAATAGAAGGACTCTTTATTTAGGAAATAAACCAATTCACATTAGTACGAAAAGCAAACTAAGATGAATGATTCCTGTTGGGTGATGAAACTCAAAACACATTTAAATTTTCAATAGTGCATCGACATGTTTTGTTTTAATTAATATACTATGTAATTTAGTTATAAATGTTAATCTCATGATCATTGTGTCAAAAAGTGTGTTTGGGTCGAAAAGACAAGTGTTCCAAACCAGAAATGTTCTGAGGGGATTGTTTATGTTGGAAAATCAACACAATTAACATCAATAAGAAAACCTAATAAAGATCATGAACCCCATTGTTTGATTGTATTAAATGACTTGTATAGATATGGATGTTTTCTTCTTGATGAATAGGGTTTTTAATAAGGAGACAAAAGATTATTTCG
>JBAPLH010002254.1:0-15401 GCA_037897445.1 Ceriops zippeliana
AGAAATGCAAATTAAGAAGAAGGACTCCATTGTTTGTTGGAATTTAATGAATTCATGTTATTTGAGGTTCATGGGCATCGTTTTTGTAATAAATATAGTCGTTAATAAAGACAAAAGATAATTTTGTGGTCATTTCATGAAAAATAGTTCTTTTAACGATGATCGGAGCCTAATTAGCTTGAGGTGATAAGAAAGTCTCATTATTTAGGAATTAAACAAGTTCACATTAGCACGAAATGCAAACCAAGATGAATGATTGCTTTTGCTGATGGAAGTAAGTAGATTTAGAGTTTCAATGGTGTTTAAATTTGTTTGATTTAATTCATATACTAGGATGTTTAGCCACATATATTAGTTTCAGCATCAATATATGCAAATATGTTCTCCGAACCAAAAGTGGAGCACTACTAACTAGAAATGAGAGGAGGTGCTCTTTATTGTGAAACTCAACCAATTATTATCAATAAGAAATGCAAATCAAGAAGAAGGACTCCATTGTTTGTTGGAATCGAATGAATTCATGTTATATGAGGTTCATGGGCATCATCTTGATAATAAATATAGTCGTTAATAAAGAAAAAAGATAATTTCATGGTCATTGCATGAAAAATAGTCCATCTAACGATGAACGGGGCCTAATTAGCTTGAGGTGATAAGAAAGTCTCATTATTTAGGAATTAAACAACTTTGCATTAGTACAAAATGCAAAGCAAGAAGAATGATTGCTTTTGCTGATGGAAGTAAGTAGATTTAGAGTTTCAATAGAGTTTAGGTTTGACTGATTCAATGAATATTCTTGGTGGTTTTGCCACATAGGTTAATTTCATCATCAATGTATCAAAATGTGTACTTGGAATCAAAAGTGGAGCCCTGCTAACTAGAAATGATAGGAGTTGCTCTTTACTGTGAAACTCAACCAATTATTATCAATAAGAAATGCAAATCAAGAAGAAGGACTCCATTGTTTGTTGGAATTGAATGAATTCATGTTATATGATGTTGATGGGCATCATTTTTATAATAAATATAGTCGTTAATAAAAACAAAAGATAATTTCATGGTCATTGCGTGAAAAATAGTCCATCTAAAGATGAGCGGAGCCTATTTAGATTGAGGTGATAAGAAAGTCTCATTATTTAGGAATTAAACAACTTCACATTAGTATGAAATGCAAACCAAGATGAATGATTGCTTTTGCTGATGGAAGTAAGTAGATTTAGAGTTGCAATGGTGTTTAAATTTGTTTGATTTAATTAATATACTATATTGTTTAGCCACATATATTAATTTCATCATCACTATATGCAAATATGTTCTTCGAACCAAAAGTGGAGCACTACTAACTAGAAGTGATAGGAGTTGCTTTTTATTGTAAAACTCAACCAATTATTATCAATAAGAAATGCAAATCAAGAAGGAATCCATTGTTTGTTGGAATTGAATGAATTCATGTTATATGAGGTTCATGGGCATCATTTTTATAATAAATATAGTCATTAATAAAGAAAAAAGATAATTTCATGGTCATTGCACGAAAAATAGTCCATCTAACGATGAGCGGAGCCTAATTAGCTTTAGGTGATAAGAAAGTCTCGTTATTTAGGAATTAAACAACCTCACATTAGTACGAAATGCAAATCAAGATGAATGATTGCTTTTGCTGATGGAATGAAGTAGATTTAGAGTTTCAATAGTGTTTAGGTTTGACTGGTACAATTAATATTCTAGGTGGTTTTTCCACATATGTTAATTTCATCATCAATGTATCAAAATGTGTACTTGAAATCAAAAGTGGAGCCCTGGTAACTAGAAATGATAGGAGGTGCTCTTTATTGTGAAACTCAACCAATTATTATCAATAAGAAATGCAAATCAAGAAGAAGGAATCCATTGTTTATTGGAATTGAATGAATTCATGTTATATGAGGTTCATGTGCATCGTTTTTATAATAAATATAGTCGTTAATAAAGACAAAAGATAATTTCATGGTCAGTGCATGAAAAATAGTCCATCTAACGATGAATGGAGCCTAATTAGCTTGAGGTGATAAGAAAGTCTTATTATTTAGGAATTAAACAACTTGACATTTGTACGAAATGCAAACCAAGATGAATGATTGCTTTTGCTGAGGGAAGTAAGTTGATTTAGAGTTTCAATAGTGTTTAGGTTTGACTGATTCAATGAATATTCTAGGTGGTTTTGCCACATATGTTAATTTCATCATCAATGAATCAAAATGTGTACTTGAAATCAAAAGTGGAGCCCTGGTAACTAGAAATGATAGGAGGTGCTCTTTATTGTGAAACTCAACCAATTATTATCAATAAGAAATGCAAATCAACAAGGACTCCATTGTTCGTTGGAATTGAATGAATTCATGTTATATGAGGTTCATGGGCATCGTTTTTATAATAAATATAGTCGTTAATAAAGACAAATGATAATTTCATGGTCATTGCATGAAAAATAGTCCATCTAACGATGAGCGGGGGCTAATTAGCTTGAGGTGATAAGAAAGTCTCATTATTTACGAATTACATAACTTCACATTAGTACGAAATGCAAATCAAGATGGATGATTCCTTTTGCTGATGGAAGTAAGTAGATTTAGAGTTTTAATAGTGTTTAGGTTTGACTGATACAATTAATATTCTAGGTGGTTTTGCACATATGTTAATTTCATCATCAATCTATCAAAATGTGTTCTTGGAATCAAAAGAGGAGCCCTACTAACTAGAAATGATAGGAGGTGCTCTTTATTGTGAAACTCAACCAATTATTATCAATAAGAAATGCAAATCAAGAAGAAGGACTCCATTGTTTGTTGGAATTGAATGAATTCATGTTATATGAGGTTCATGGGCATCGTTTTTGTAATAAATATAGTCGTTAATAAAGACCAAAGATAATTTTGCGGTCATTTCATGAAAAATAGTCCTTGTAACGATGAGCGGAGCCTAATTATCTTGAGGTGATAAGAAAGTCTCATTATTTAGGAATTAAACAACTTCACATTAGTACGAAATGCAAACCAAGATGAATGATTGATTTTGCTGATGGAAGTAAGTACATTTAGAGTTTCAATGGTGTTTAAATTTGTTTGATTTAATTAATATACTAGGATGTTTAGCCACAAATATTAATTTCAGCATCAATATATGCAAATATGTTCTCCCAACCAAAAGTGGAGGGCTAACTAGAAATGATAGGAGGTGCTCTTTATTGTGAAGCTCAACCAATTATTATCAATAAGAAATGGAAAGCAAGAAGAAGGTCTCCATTGTTCGTTGGAATTGAATGAATTCATGTTATATGAGGTTCATGGGTATTGTTTTTGTAATAAATATAGTTGTTAATAAAGACAAAAGATAATTTTGTGGTCTTTTCATGAAAAATAGTCCTTGTAATGATGAGCGGAGCCTAATTAGCTTGAGGTGATAAGAAAGTCTCATTATTTAGGAATTAAACAACTTCACATCAGTACAAAATGCAAACCAAGATGAATGATTGCTTTTGCTGATGGAAGTAAGTAGATTTGGAGTTTCAATGGTGTTTAAATTTGTTTGATTTAATTAATATACTAGGATGTTTAGCCACATATATTAATTTCAGCATCAATATATGCAAATATGTTCTCCGAGCCAAAAGTGGAGCACTGCTAACTAGAAATGATAGGAGGTGCTCTTTATTGTGAAACTCAACCAATTATTATCAATAAGAAATGGAAATCAAGAAGAAGGACTCCATTCTTTGTTGGAATTGAATGAATTCATGTTATATGAGGTTCATGGGCATCATTTCTATAATAAATATAGTTGTTAAGAAAGAAAAAAGATAATTTCATGGTCATTGCATTAAAAATTGTCCATCTACTGATTAGTGGAGCCTAATTTGCTTGAGGTGATAAGAAAGTCTTATTATTTAGGAATTAAATAACATCACATTAGTACGAAATGCAAACCAAGATGGATGATTGCTTATGCTGATGGAAGTAAGTAGATTTAGAGTTTCAATAGTGTTTCGGTTTGACTGATACAATTAATATTCTTGGTGGTTTTGCCACACATGTTAATTTCATCATCAATGTATCAAAATGTGTTCTTGGAATCAAAAGAGGAGCCCTGCTAACTAGAAATGATAGGAGGTGCTCTTTATTGTGAAACTTATCCAATTATTATCAATAAGAAATGCAAATGAAGAAGAAGGACTCCATTGTTTGTTGCAATTGAATGAATTCATGTTATATGAGGTTCATGGGTTTCATTTCTATAATAAATATAGTCGTTAATAAAGAAAAAAGATAATTTCATGGTCATTGCATGAAAAATAGTCCATCTAACAATTAACGGAGCCTAATTAGCTTGAGGTGATAAGAAAGTCTTATTATTTAGGAATTAAACAACTTCACATTAGTACGAAATGCAAACCAAGATGAATGATTGCTTTTGCTGATGGAAGTAAGTAGATTTAGAGTTTCAATAGTGTTTAGGTTTGACTGATACAATTTATCTTCTAGGTGGTTTTGCCACATATGTTAATTTCATCATCAATGTACCAAAATGTGTTATTGCAATCAAAAGAGGAGCCCTGTTAACTGGAAATGATAGGAGGTGCTCTTTATTGTGAAACTCAACCAATTATCATCAATAAGAAATGCAAATCAGGAAGAAGGAATCCATTATTTGTTGGAATTGAATGAATTCATGTTATATGAGGTTCATGGGCATCATTTCTATAATAAATATAGTCGTTAATAAAGAAAAAAGATAATTTCATGGTCATTGCATGAAAAATAGTCCATCTAACGATTAGCAGAGCCTAATTAGCTTGAGGTGATAAGAAAGTCTCATTAATTATGAATTACATAACTTCACGTTAGTACAAAATGCAAACCAAGATGGATGATTGCTTTTGCTGATGGAAGTAATTAGATTTAGAGTTTCAATAGTGTTTAGGTTTGACTGATTCAATTAATATTCTAGGTGGTTTTGCCACACATGTTAATTTCATCATCAATGTATCAAAATGTGTTCTTGGAATTAAAAGAGGAGCCCTGCTAACTAGAAATGGTAGGAGGTGCTCTTTATTGTGAAACTCAACCAATTAATATCAATAAGAAATGCAAATCAAGAAGGACTCCATTGTTTTTTGGAATTGAATGAATTCATGTTATATGAGGGTCATGGGCATCGTTTTTGTAATAAATATAGTCGTTAATAAAGACAAAAGATAATTTTGTGGTCATTTCATGAAAAATAGTCCTTGTAACGATGAGTGGACCCTAATTAGCTTGAGGTGATAAGAAAGTCTCATTATTTAGGAATTAAAGAACTTCACATTTGTACGAAATGCAAACCAAGATGAATGATTGCTTTTGCTAATGGAAGTAAGTAGATTTAGAGTTTCAATGGTGTTTAAATTTGTTTGATTTAATTAATATACTTGGTTGTTTAGCCACATATATTAATTTCATCATCAATATATCCAAATATGTGCTTCGAACCAAAAGTGGAGCACTGCTAATTAGAAATGATAGGAGGTACTCTTTATTGTGAAACTCCACCAATTATTATCAATAAGAAATGCAAATGAAGAAGAAGGACTCCATTGTTTGTTGGAATTAAATGAATTCATGTTATATGAGGTTCATGGGCATCATTTTTGTAATAAATATAGTCGTTAATCAAGACAAAAGATAATTTTGTGGTCATTTCATGAAAAATAGTCCTTGTAACGATGAGCGGAGCCTAATTAGCTTGAGGTGATAAGAAAGTCTCATTATTTAGGAATTAAACAACTTCACTTTAGTACGAAATGCAAACCAAGATGAATGATTGAATTTGCTGATGGAAGTAAGTAGATTTAGAGTTTCAATGGTGTTTAAATTTGTTTGATTTAATTAATATACTAGGATGTTTAGCCACATATATTCATTTCAGCATCAATATATGCAAATATGTTCTCCGAACCAAAAGTGGAGCGCTGCTAACTAGAAATGATAGGAGGTGCACTTTATTGTGAAACTCAACCAATTATTATCAATAAGAAATGCAAATCAAGAAGGACTCCATTGTTTGTTGGAATCGAATGAATTCATGTTATACGAGGTTCATGGGCATCATTTTTATAATAAATATAGTCGTTAATTAGGAAAAAAGATAATTTCATGGTCATTGCATGAAAAATAGTCCATCTAATGATTAGCGGAGCCTAATTAGCTTGAGGTGATAAGAAAGTTTCATTATTTAGGAATTAAATAACTGCACATTAGTACGAAATGCAAACCAAGGTGGATGATTGTTTTTGCTAATGGAAGTAAGTAGATTTAGAGTTTCAATAGTGTTTAGGTTTGACAGATTCAATTAATATTCTAGGTGGTTTTTCCACATATGTTAATCTCATCATCAATGTATCAAAATTTGTACTTGGAATCAAAAGAGGAGCACTGCTAACTAGAAATGATAGGAGGTGCTCTTTATTGTGATGCTCAACCAATTATTATCAATAAGAAATGCAAATCAAGAATAAGCACTCCATTGTTTGTTGCAATTGAATGAATTCATGTTATATGAGGTTCATGGGCGTCATTTCTATAAAAAATATAGTCGTTAACAAAGAAAAAAGATAATTTCATGGTCATTGCATGAAAAATAGTCCATCTAACGAATAACGGAGCCTAATTAGCTTGAGGTGATAAGAAAGTCTTATTATTTAGGAATTAAATAACTTCACATTAGTACGAAATGCAAACCAAGGTGAATGATTGCTTTTGCTGATGGAAGTAATTAGATTTAGAGTTACAATATTGTTTAAATTTATTTGATTTAATTAATATACTAGGATGTTTAGCCACATATATTAATTTCAGCATCAATATGTGCAAATATGTTCTCCGAACCAAAAGTGGAGCACTGCTAACTAGAAATGATAGGAGGTGCTCTTTATGGTGAAATTAAACCAATTATTAGAAATAAGAAATGCAAATCCAGAAGAAGGACTCCATTGTTTGTTGGAATTGAATTAATTCATGTTATATGAGGTTCATGGGCATGATTTTTATAATAAATACAGTCGTTAATGAAGAAAAAAGATAATTTCATGGTTATTGCATGAAAAATAGTCCATCTAACGATGAGCGGAGCCTAATTAGCTTGAGGTGATAAGCAAGTCTCATTATTTAGGAATTAAACAACTTCACATTAGTACGAAATGCAAACCAAGATGAATGATTGCTTTTGCTGATGGAAGTAAGTAGATTTAGAGTTTCAATAGTGTTCACGTTTGACTGATACAATTAATATTCTAGGTAGTTTTGCCACATATGTTAATTTCGTCATCAATGTATCAAAATGTGTTCTCAGAATCAAAAGACGAGCCCTGCTAACTAGAAATGGTAGGAGGTGCTATTTATTGTGAAACTCAACCAATTATTATCAATAAGAAATGCAAATCAAGAAGAAGGACTCCATTGTTTGTTGGAATTGAATGAATTCATGTTATATGAGGTTCATGGGCATCGTTTTTATAATAAATATAGTCATTAATAAATACAAAAGATAATTTCATGGTCATTGCATAAACAATAGTCCATCTAATGATGAGCGGAGCCTAATTAGCTCGAGGTGATAAGAAAGTCTCATTATTTAGAAATTAAATAACTGCACATTAGTACGAAATGCAACCCAAGACAGATGATTGCTTTTGCTGATGGAAGAAAGTAGATTTAGAGTTTCAATAGTATTTAGGTTTGACAGATTCAATTAATATTCTAGGTGGTTTTGCCACATATGTTAATTTCATCATCAATTATCAAAATGTGTTCTTGGAATCAAAAGAGGAGCCCTGCTAACTAGAAATGATAGGAGGTGCTCTTTATTGTGAAACTCAACCAATTAATATCAATAAGAAATGCAAATCAAGAAGAAGGACTCCATTGTTTGTTGGAATTGAATGAATTCATGTTATATGAGGTTCATGGGCATCGTTTTTATAATAAATATAGTCGTTAATAAAGACAAAAGATAATTTCATGGTCATTGCATGAAAAATAGTCCATCTAACGATGAGCAGAGCCTAATTAGCTTGAGGTGATAAGAAAGTCTCATTATTTAGGAATTAAATAACTTCACATTAGTACGAAATGCAAACCAAGATGAATAATTGCTTTTGCTGATGGAAGTAAGTAGATTTAGAGTTTCAATGGTGTTTAAATTTGTTTGATTTAATTCATATAGTAGGATGTTTAGCCACATTTATTAATTTCAGCATCAATATATGCAAATATGTTCTCCGAACCAAAAGTGGAGCACTGCTAACTAGAAATGATAGGAGGTGCTCATTATTGTGAAGCTCAACCAATTATTATCAATAAGAAATGCAAATGAAGAAGAAGGACTCCATTGTTTGTTGGAATTGAATGAATTCAAGTTATATGATATTCATGGGCGACATTTCTATAATAAATATAGTCGTCAACAAAGAAAAAAGATAATCTCAAGGTCATTGCATGACAAATAGTCCTTCTAACGATTAGCGGAGCCTAATTAACTTGAGGTGATAAGAAAGTCTTATTATTTAGGAATTAAATAACTTCACATTAGTACGAAACGCAAACCAAGATGGATGATTGCTTTTGCTGATGGAAGTAAGTAGATTTAGAGTTTCAATAGTGTTTAGGTTTGACAGATACAATTAATATTCAAGGTGGTTTTTGCACATACATATGTTAATTTCATCATCAATGTATCAAAATGTGTTCTTGGAATCAAAAGAGGAGCCCTTCTAACTAGAAATGATAGGAGGTGCTCTTTATTGTGAAACTCAACCAATTATTATCAATAAGAAACGCAAATCAAGAAGAAGGACTCCCTTGTTTTTTGGAATTGAGTGAATTCAAGTTATATGAGGTTCATGGGCATCATTTCTATAATAAATATAGGCGTTAATAAAGAAAAAAGATAATTTCATGGTCATTGCATGAAAAATAGTCTATCTAACGATTAGCGGAGCCTAATTAGCTTGAGGTGATAAGAAAGTCTCATTATTTAGGAATTAAATAACTGCACATTAGTACGAAATGCAAACCAAGATGGATGATTGCTTTTGCTGTTGGAAGTAAGTAGATTTAGAGTTTCAATAGTGTTTACGTTTGACTGATACAAATAATATTCTAGGTAGTTTTGCCACATATGTTAATTTCGTCATCAATGTATCAAAATGTGTTCTCAGAATCAAAAGACGAGCCCTGCTAACTAGAAATGATAGGAGGTTCTATTTATTGTGAAACTCAACCAATTATTATCAATAAGAAATGCAAATCAAGAAGAAGGACTCCATTGTTTGTTGGAATTGAATGAATTCATGTTATATGAGGTTCATGGGCATCGTTTTTATAATAAATATAGTCATTAATAAAGACAAAAGATAATTTCATGGTCATTGCATAAACAATAGTCCATCTAATGATGAGCGGAGCCTAATTAGCTCGAGGTGATAAGAAAGTCTCATTATTTAGGAATTAAATAACTGCACATTAGTACGAAATGCAAACCAAGACAGATGATTGCTTTTGCTGATGGAAGAAAGTAGATTTAGAGTTTCAATAGTGTTTAGGTTTGACAGATTCAATTAATATTCTAGGTGGTTTTGCCACATATGTTAATTTCATCATCAATTATCAAAATGTGTTCTTGGAATCAAAAGAGGAGCCCTGCTAACTAGAAATGATAGGAGGTGCTCTTTATTGTGAAACTCAACCAATTAATATCAATAAGAAATGCAAATCAAGAAGAAGGACTCCATTGTTTGTTGGAATTGAATGAATTCATGTTATATGAGGTTCATGGGCATCGTTTTTATAATAATTATAGTCGTTAATAAAGACAAAAGATAATTTCATGGTCATTGCATGAAAAATAGTCCATCTAACGATGAGCAGAGCCTAATTAGCTTGAGGTGATAAGAAAGTCTCATTATTTAGGAATTAAATAACTTCACATTAGTACGAAATGCAAACCAAGATGAATAATTGCTTTTGCTGATGGAAGTAAGTAGATTTAGAGTTTCAATGGTGTTTAAATTTGTTTGATTTAATTCATATAGTAGGATGTTTAGCCACATTTATTAATTTCAGCATCAATATATGCAAATATGTTCTCCGAACCAAAAGTGGAGCACTGCTAACTAGAAATGATAGGAGGTGCTCATTATTGTGAAGCTCAACCAATTATTATCAATAAGAAATGCAAATGAAGAAGAAGGACTCCATTGTTTGTTGGAATTGAATGAATTCAAGTTATATGATATTCATGGGCGACATTTCTATAATAAATATAGTCGTAAACAAAGAAAAAAGATAATCTCAAGGTCATTGCATGACAAATAGTCCTTCTAACGATTAGCGGAGCCTAATTAACTTGAGGTGATAAGAAAGTCTTATTATTTAGGAATTAAATAACTTCACATTAGTACGAAACGCAAACCAAGATGGATGATTGCTTTTGCTGATGGAAGTAAGTAGATTTAGAGTTTCAATAGTGTTTAGGTTTGACAGATACAATTAATATTCAAGGTGGTTTTGCCACATATGTTAATTTCATCATCAATGTATCAAAATGTGTTCTTGGAATCAAAAGAGGAGCCCTTCTAACTAGAAATGATAGGAGGTGCTCTTTATTGTGAAACTCAACCAATTATTATCAATAAGAAACGCAAATCAAGAAGAAGGACTCCCTTGTTTTTTGGAATTGAGTGAATTCAAGTTATATGAGGTTCATGGGCATCATTTCTATAATAAATATAGGCGTTAATAAAGAAAAAAGATAATTTCATGGTCATTGCATGAAAAATAGTCTATCTAACGATTAGCGGAGCCTAATTAGCTTGAGGTGATAAGAAAGTCTCATTATTTAGGAATTAAATAACTGCACATTAGTACGAAATGCAAACCAAGATGGATGATTGCTTTTGCTGTTGGAAGAAAGTAGATTTAGAGTTTCAATAGTGTTTAGGTTTGACTGATTCAATTAATATTCTAGGTGGTTTTGCCACATATTTTAACATCATCATCAATGTATCTAAATGTGTATTTGGAATCAAAAGAGGAGCCCTGCTAACTAGAAATGATAGGTGGTGCTCTTTATTGTGAAACTCAACCAATTATTATCAATAAGAAATGCAAATCAAGAAGACAGACTCCATTGTTTGTTGGAATTGAATGAATTCATATTATATGAGGTTCATGGGCATCGTTTTTATAAAAAATATAGTCGTTAATAAAGACAAAAGATAATTTTGTGGTCATTTCATGAAAAATAGTCCTTGTAACGATGAGCAGAGCCTATTTAGCTTGAGGTGATAAGAAAGTCTCATTATTTAGGAATTAAACAACTTCACATTTGTACGAAATGCAAACCAAGATGAATGATTGCTTTTGCTAATGGAAGTAAGTCGATTTAGAGTTTCAATGGTGTTTAAATTTGTTTGATTTAATTAATATACTTGGTTGTTTAGCCACATATATTAATTTCATCATCAATATATCCAAATATGTGCTTCGAACCAAAAGTGGAGCACTGCTAATTAAAAATGATAGGAGGTACTCTTTATTGTGAAACTCAACCAATTATTATCAATAAGAAATGCAAATCAAGAAGGACTTCATTGTTTGATGGAATTGATTGAATTCATGTTATGTGAGGTTCATGGGTATCGTTTTTATAATAAATATAGTCGTTAACAAAGACAAAAGATAATTTCATGGTCAGTGCATGAAAAATAGTCCATCAAACGATGAGCGGAGCCTAATTAGCTTGAGGTGATAAGAAAGTCTCATTATTTAGGAATTAAACAACTTCACATTAGTACGAAATTCAAACCAAGATGAATGATTGCTTTTGCTGATGGAAGTAAGTAGATTTAGAGTTTCAGTAGTCTTTTTGTTTGACTGATTCAATTAATATTCTAGGTGCTTTTGCCACACATGTTAATTTCATAATCAATGTATCAAAATGTGTTCTTCGAATTAAAAGAGGAGCCTGCTAACTAGAAATAATAGGAGGTGCTCTTTATTGTGAAACTCAACCAATTAATATCAAGAATAAATGCAAATCAAGAAGAAGGACTCCATTGTTTGTTGGAATTGAATGAATTCATGTTATATTAGGTTCATGGGCATCATTTTTTTAATAAATATAGTCGTTAATAAAGACAAAAGATAATTTTGTGGTCATTTCATGAAAAATAGTCCTTGTAACGATGAGCGGAGCCTAATTAACTTGAGGTGATAAGAAAGTCTCATTATTTAGGAATTAAACAACTTCACATTTGTACGAAATGATTGTTTAGCCACATATATTAATTTCATCATCAATATCTCCAAATATGTGCTTCGAACCAAAAGTGGAGCACTGCTAATTAGAAATGATAGGAGGTACTCTTTATTGTGAAACTCAACTAATTATTATCAATAAGAAATGCAAATCAAGAAGAAGGACTCCATTGTTTGTTGGAATTGAATGAATTCATGTTATGTGAGGTTCATGGGCATCGTTTTTATAATAAATATAGTCGTTAAAAAAGACAAAAGATAATTTCATGGTCAGTGCATGAAAAATAGTCCATCTAACGATGAGCGGAGCCTAATTAGCTTGAGGTGATAAGAAAGTCTCATTATTTAGGAATTCAACAACTTCACATTAGTACGAAATGCAAACCAAGATGAATGATTGCTTTTGCTGATGGAAGTAAGTAGATTTAGAGTTTCAATGGTGTTTAAATTTGTTTGATTTAATTAATATACTAGGATGTTTAGCCACATATATTAATTTCAGCAAGAATTTATGCAAATATGTTCTCCGAACCAAAAGTGGAGCACTGCTAACTAGAAATGATAGGAGGTGCTCTTTCTTGTGAAGCTCAACCAATTATTATCAATAAGAAATGCAAATCAAGAAGAAGGACTGCATTGTTTGTTGCAATTGAATGAATTCATGTTATATGAGGTTCATGGGCATCATTTCTATAATAAATATAGTCGTTAACAAAGAAAAAAGATAATTTCATCGTCATTGCATGAAAAATAGTCCATCTAACGAATAACGGAGCCTAATTAGCTTGAGGTGATAAGAAAGTCTTCTTATTCAGGAATTAAATAACTTCACATTAGTACGAAATGCAAACCAAGATGGATGATTACTTTTGCTGATGGAAGTATGTAGATTTAGAGTTTCAATAGTGTTTAGGTTTGACTGATACAATTAATATTCTAGGTGGTTTTGCCACATATGTTAATTTCATCATCAATGTATCAAAATGTGTTCTTGGAATCAAAAGAGGAGCCCTGCTAACTAGAAATGATAGGAGGTGCTATTTATTGTGAAACTCATCCAATTATTATCAATAAGAAATGCAAATGAAGAAGAAGGACTCCATTGTTTGTTGGAATTGAATGAATTCATGTTATATGAGGTTCATGGGCATCGTTTTTATAATAAATATAGTCGTTAATAAACAAAAAAGATAATTTCATGGTCATTGCATGAAAAATAGTCCATCTAACGATAAGCGGAGCCTAATTAGCTTGAGGTGATAAGAAAGTCTCATTATTTAGGAATTAAACAACTTCACAGTAGTACGAAATGCAAACCAAGAAGAATGGTTGCTTTTCCTGATGGAAGTAAGTAGATTTAGAGTTTCAATAGTGTTTAGGTTTGACTTATTCAATTAATATTCTAGGTGGTTTTGCCACATATGTTAATTTCATCATCAATGTATCGAAATGTGTTCTTGGAATCAAAAGAGGAGCCTTGCTAACTAGAAATGATAGGAGGTGCTCTTTATTGTGAGACTCAACCAATTAATATCAATAAGAAATGCAAATCAAGAAGAAGGACTCCATTGTTTGTTGGAATTGAATGAATTCATGTTATATGAGGCTCATGGGCATCGTTTTTATAATAAATATAGTCGTTAATAAAGACAAAAGAGAATTTCATGGTCATTGCATGAAAAATAGTCCATCTAACGAATAGCGGAGGCTAATTTGCTTGAGGTGATAAGAAAGTCTCATTATTTAGGAATTAAATAACTTCACATTAGTACGAAATGCAAACCGAGATGGATGATTGCTTTTGCTGATGGAAGAAAGTAGATTTAGAGTTTCAATAGTGTTTAGGTTTGACTGATACAATTAATATTCTAGGTGGTTTTGCCACATATGTTAATTTCATCATCAATGTATCCAAATGTGTTCTTGGAATCAAAAGAGGAGCCCTGCTAACTAGAAATGATAGGAGGTGCTCTTTATTGTGAAACTCATCCAATTATTATCAATAAGAAATGCAAATGAAGAAAAAGGACTCCATTGTTTGTTGGAATTGAATGAATTCATGTTATATGAGGTTCATGGGCATCATTTTTATAATAAATATAGTCGTTAATAAAGACAAAAAATAATTTTGTGGTCATTTCATGAAAAATAGTCCTTGTAACGATGAGCGGAGCCTAATTAGCTTGAGGTTATAAGAAAGTATCATTATTTATGAATTAAACAACTTAACATTTGTACGAAATGCAAACCAAGATGAATGATTGCTTTTGCTGATGGAAGTAAGTAGATTTAGAGATTCAATGGTGTTTAAATTTCTTTGATTTAATTAATATACTTGGTTGTTTAGCGACATATATTAATTTCATCATCAATATAACCAAATATGTGCTTCGAACCAAAAGTGGAGGACTGCTAATTAGAAATGATAGGAGGCACTCTTTATTGTGAAACTCAACCAATTATTATCAATAAGAAATGAAAATCAAGAAGAAGGACTCCATTGTTTGTTGGAATTGAATGAATTCATGTTATGTGAGGTTCATGGGCATCGTTTTTATAATAAATATAGTCGTTAATAAAGACAAAAGATAATTTAATGGTCATTGCATGAAAAATAGTCCATCTAACGATGAGCGGAGCCTAATTAGCTTGAGGTGATAAGAAAGTCTCATCATTTAGGAATTAAACAACTTCACATTAGTACAAAATGCAAACCAAGATGAATGAATTCTTTTGCTGATGGATGTAAGTAGATTTGGAGTTTCAATAGTGTTTAGGTTTGACTGATTCAATTAATTTTCTAGGTGGTTTTGCCACATATGTTAATTTCATCATCAATGTATGAAAATGTGTTCTTGGAATCAAAAGAGGAGCCCTGCTAACTAGAAATGATAGGAGGTGGTCTTTATTGTGAAACTAAACCAATTATTATCAGTAAGAAATGCAAATAAAGAAGAAGGACTCCATTGTTTGTTGGAATTGAATGAATTCATGTTATATGAGGTTCATGGGCATCGTTTTTGAAATAAATATAGTCGTTAATAAAGACAAAAGATAATTTTGTGGTCATTT
>JBAPLH010002255.1:0-48144 GCA_037897445.1 Ceriops zippeliana
TGTGTGAATTCAAAACTTAATTTGTAGTAGAGTTCCCTCGCATCTATTATTTTATGTTAGTGGCATATGGCTGCCTCTATTTGGATTCCGCTAACAGCCTCTTTGGATACATTCATCATGATAATATAACACATGTGGGCTAAACAACCTAGTATATTAAATTGAATCAAACATAGGTATAAACATCAATAAAACTCCAAAATCTATATTAAATCTTATCATCCAAAAGTTGCCATTCACATCACAGGTTTTGCATTTTCTACAAATTTTAACTGGTTATAATTCCTAATATAATGGCGAGAATTTCCAATCACCTCATGTGGCATTAATTAGGCTCCTCTTTTGTTACCTTACCAAGGACTATTTTTTCATGACAATAACCTTGAAATTAACTTTTGATTTCTTTCTTAATAACTAATATTCATCTTATTGAAAAAAAATGCCCATATGGACCATCTATAAGATTTAATTCATTCAATTTAAACAAACAATGGAGTCCTTGTAATTTTGAATTGCATTTCTTATTGATATTAATTAATTTAAATGAATATTTCAAAAATAGAGAGTCTTTCTTCGCATACATTTTTATTGTTAGCAAGTATTTCCTCTTTTGATTCCAAACAGAATTGTTTTGAACACTTTTTGATAACATTGATCATGAAATAATAACACATGTGGGCTAAACAACCTAGTATAATATTAATTGAATCAAACAAGCATAAGACAAAAATAAAAATCAAAAGTATCCAAATCTATTTAAATCCGTCACTCCTAAAGGTGTGCCATTCTTCATGGTTTTGCATTTCGTAGCAAAAAATGTTAACACTTTGGTTTAAATTCCTAAATAATATGAGAATTTCTATCATCACCTCGTCAGTGTTAATTAGGCTCCTCTTGTTTGTTACCATAAGGACTATTTTTCATGCAATAAACCTTTGAAATTAACTTTTGTATTCTTTCTTAATAACTATATTCATATATAATTTTAATAAACAAAAATGCCCATGGGACCAATCTATATACATGAATTCATTCAAATTAACAACAAACAATGGAGTCCTTGATTTTTGAATTGCATTTCTCCTTATTAGATATTTAATTATAGAATTGAAATTCAAAAATAGAGAGTTCCTCCCGCATCATTTTTTGGTTAGCAAGTTTCCTCTTTTGATTCCAAAACACACTTTTTTGATACATTTAGATCATGAAATATAAACACATGTGGCTAAACAACCTAGTATATTAATTTGAATCAAACATGTATAAACATCAATAAAACTCCAAATCTATTTAAATCCGTCATCCTAAAGGTGTCATTCTTCATGGTTTTGCATTTCGTACAAATGTTAACTGTTTAATTCCTAAATAATGAGAAATTTCTAATCACCCTCGTGTTAATTAGGCTCCTTTTCGTGTTGTTACCGGAGGACTATTTTTCATGCAATAACCTTGAAATTAACTTTTTCATTCTTTTCTTAATAACTATATTCATTATTGAAAAAAATGCCCATAGACCATCTTAATTAGCATGAATTCATTCAATTTAACAAACAATGGCATTTCTTGATTTTGAATTGCTTTTCTTTATCGATATTAATTTGTTGAATTCAAAATTAGAGAGTTCCTCGCATCATTTTTTGGTTAGCAAATTTCCTCTTTTGATTCCAAACACACTTTTTGATACATTGATCATGAAATATAACACATGTGGCTAAACAACCTAGTATATTAATTGAATCAAACATGTATAAACATCAAATAAAACTCCAAATCTATTTTAAATCCGTCATCTAAAGGTGCCATTCTTCATGGTTTGCATTTCGTACAAATTTTAACTGGTTTAATTCCTAAATAATGAGAATTTCTAATCACCTCGTGTTAATTAGGCTCCTCTTGTTGTTACCAAGGACTATTTTTCATGCAATAATCTTGAAATTAACTTTTGTATTCTTTCATGAGAAATATTTTCATTTTGACAAAAATGCTCGTGGACCATCAATTACATGAATTCATTCAATTTAACAAACAATGGAGTTTCTTGATTTTGAATTGCATTTCTTATCGATATTAATTATAGAATTCAAAAATAGAGAGTTTCCTCCCATCATTTCTGGTTATCAAGTATCCTTTTTGATTCCGAACATATTTTTTGATACATTGATCATGAAATATAACTCATGTGGTTAAACAACCTAGTATATTATTAATTGAATCAAACAAGCATAAACACCAATAAAAATCCAAATCTATATAAATCCATCAAACCAAAGGTGCCATTCATCACGGTTTCCATTTCGTCCAAATGTTAACTTTGCTTAATTCCTAAATAATGAGAATTTCTAATCACCTCGTGTTAATTAGGCTCCTCTTGTTGTTGTCACCAGGACTATTTTTTCATACAATAACCTTGAAATTAACTTTTGATTCTTTCTTAATAACTATATTCATTATGAAAAAAAATGCCCGATAGACCATCTATAAGATGAATTCTTTCAATTTAACAGACAATGGAGTCCTTGATTTTGAATTGCATTTCTTATCGATATTAATTGTTGAATTCAAAAATAGAGAGTTCCTCGCATCATTTTTGGTTAGCAAATTTCCTCTTTTGATTCCATACACACTTTTTGATACATTGATCATGAAATATAACACATGTGGCTAAAACAACCTAGTATATTAATTGAATCAAACATGTGTATAAACATCAATAAAACTCCAAATCTATTTAAAATCCGTCATCTAAAGGTGCCATTCTTCATTGGTTTGCATTTCGTACAAATTTTAACTGGTTTAATTCCTAAATAATGAGAATTTCTAATCACCTCGTGTTAATTAGGCTCCTCTTGTTGTTACCAGAACTATTTTTTTCATGCAATAATCTTGAAATTAACTTTTGTTTCTTTCATGATAAATATTTTCATTTTGACAAAAAATGCCCGTGGACCATCAATTACATGAATTCATTCAATTTAACAAACAATGGAGTTCTTGATTTTGAATTGCATTTCTTATCGATATTAATTTTTGAATTCAAAAATAAAGAGTTCCTCCCATCATTTATGGTTATCAAGTTTCCTCTTTTGATTCCGAACATATTTTTTTTGATACATTGATCATGAAATATAACTCATGTGGTTAAACAACCGAGTATATTAATTGAATCAAACAACCATAAACACCAATAAAAAATCCAAATCAAATATATAAATCCATCAACCAAAGGTGCCATTCATCACGGTTTCCATTTCGTCCAAATGTTAACTGGTTTTAATTCCTAAATAATGAGAAATTTCTAATCACCTTGTGTTAATTAGGCTCCTCTTGTTGTTACCAAGACTATTTTTCATACAATAACCTTGAAATTAACTTTTGATTTCTTTCTTAATAAACTATATTCATTTATGAAAAAAAATGCCCATAAACCATCTATAAGATGAATTCTTTCAATTTAAACAGACAATGGAGTCCTTGATTTTGAATTGCTTTTCTTATTGATATTAAATTGTTAAATTCAAAAATACAGAGTTCCTCGCATCATCTTTTTTTGGTGAGCAAATTTTCTCTTTTGATTACAAACACACTTTTTGATACATTGATCATGAAATATAACACATGTGGCAAAACAACCTAGTATATTAATTGAATCAAACATGTATAAACATCAATAAAACTCCAAATCTATTTAAATCCGTCATCTAAAAGGTGCCATTCTTCATGGTTTGCATTTCATACAAATGTTAACTGGTTTAATTCCTAAATAATGAGAATTTCTAATCACCTCGTGTTAATTAGGCTCCTTTTGTTGTTACCAGGACTATTTTTCATACAATAACCTTGAAATTAACTTTTGATTTCTTTCTTAATAACTATATTCATTATGAAAAAAAATGCCCATAGACCATCTATAAGATGAATTCAATCAATTTAACAGACAATGGAGTCCTTGATTTTGAATTGCTTTTCTTATCGATATTAATTGTTGAATTCAAAAATAAAGAGTTTCCTCGCATCATTTTTTTGCTTAGCAAATTTCCTCTTTTGATTCCAAACACACTTTTTTTGATACATTGATCATGAAATATAACACATGTGGCAAAACAACCTAGTATATTAAATTGAATCAAACATGTATAAACATCAATAAAACTCCAAATCTATTTAAATCCGTCATCTAAAAGGTGCCATTCTTCATGGTTTGCATTTCGTACAAATGTTAACTGGTTTAATTCCTAAATAATGAGAATTTCTAATCACCTCGTGTTAATTAGGCTCCTTTTGTTGTTACCAGGACTATTTTTTCATACAATAACCTTGAAATTAACTTTTGATTCTTTCTTAATAACTATATTCATTATGAAAAAAAATGCCCATAGACCATCTATAAGATGAATTCATTCAATTTTAACAGACAATGGAGTCCTTGATTTTGAATTGCTTTTCTTATCGATATTAATTGTTGAATTCAAAAATAGAGAGTTCCTCGCATCATTTTTTGGTTAGCAAATTTCTCTCTTTTGATTCCAAACACACTTTTTGATACATTGATCATGAAATATAACACATGTGGCTAAACAACCTAGTATATTAATTGAATCAAACATGTATATAAACATCAATAAAACTCCAAATCTATTTAAATCCGTCATCTAAAGGTGCCATTCTTCATGGTTTGCATTTCGTACAAATTTTAAACCAGTTTAATTCCTAAATAATGAGAATTTCTAATCACCTCGTGTTAATTTAGGCTCCTCTTGTTGTTACCAGGACTATTTTTCATGCAATAATCTTGAAATTAAATTTTGTTTCTTTCATGAAAAAATATTTTCATTTTGATAAAAAATGCTCGTGGACCATCAATTACATGAATTCCTTCAATTTAACAAACAATGGAGTTCTTGATTTTGAATTGCATTTTCTTATCGATATTAATTATAGAATTCAAAAATAGAGAGTTCCTCCCATCATTTCTGGTTATCAAGTTTCCTCTTTTGATTTCGAACCTATTTTTTTGATACATTGATCATGAAATATAACTCATGTGGTTAAACAACCTAGTATATTAATTGAATCAAACAAGCATAAACACCAATAAAAATCCAAATCTATATAAATCCATCAACCAAAGGTGCCATTCATCACGGTTTCCATTTCGTCCAAATGTTAACTGGTTTAATTCCTAAATAATGAGAATTTCTAATCACCTCGTGTTAATTAGGCTCCTCTTGTTGTCACCAGGACTATTTTTTCATACAATATAACCTTGAAATTAACTTTTGATTCTTTCTTAATAACTATATTCATTATGAAAAAAATGCCCATAGACCATCTATAAGATGAATTCTTTCAATTTAACAGACAATGGAGTCCTTGATTTTGAATTGCTTTTCTTATCGATATTAATTGTTGAATTCAAAAATAGAGAGTTCCTCGCATCATTTTTGGTTAGCAAATTTTCCTCTTTTGATTCCAAACACACTTTTTGATACATTGATCATGAAATATAACACATGTGGCAAAACAACCTAGTATATTAATTGAATCAAACATGTATAAACATCAATAAAACTCCAAATCTATTTAAATCCGTCATCTAAAGGTGCCATTCTTCATGGTTTGCATTTCGTACAAATGTTAACTGGTTTAATTCCTAAATAATGAGAATTTCTAATCACCTCGTGTTAATTAGGCTCCTTTTTGTTGTTACCAGGACTATTTTTCATACAATAACCTTGAAATTAACTTTTGATTCTTTCTTAATAACTATATTCATTATGAAAAAAATGCCCATAGACCATCTATAAGATGAATTCATTCAATTTAACAGACAATGGAGTCCTTGATTTTGAATTGCTTTTCTTATCGATATTAATTGTTGAATTCAAAAATAAAGAGTTCCTTGCATCATTTTTGGTTAGCAAATTTCCTCTTTTGATTCCAAAACACACTTTTTGATACATTGATCATGAAATATAACACATGTGGCTAAACAACCTAGTATATTAATTGAATCAAACATGTATAAACATCAATAAAACTCCAAATCTATTTAAATCCGTCATCTAAAGGTGCCATTCTTCATGGTTTGCATTTCGTACAAATTTTAACTGGTTTAATTCCTAAATAATGAGAATTTCTAATCACCTCGTGTTAATTAGGCTCCTCTTGTTGTTACCAGGACTATTTTTCATGCAATAATCTTGAAATTAACTTTTGTTTCTTTCATGAAAAATATTTTCATTTTGACAAAAATGCTCGTGGACCATCAATTACATGAATTCATTCAATTTAACAAACAATGGAGTTCTTGATTTTGAATTGCATTTCTTATCGATATTAATTATAGAATTCAAAAATAGAGAGTTCCTCCCATCATTTCTGGTTATCAAGTTTCCTCTTTTGATTCCGAACATATTTTTTGATACATTGATCATGAAATATAACTCATGTGGTTAAACAACCGAGTATATTAATTGAATCAAACATCCATAAACACCAATAAAAATCCAAATCTATATAAATCCATCAACCAAAGGTGCCATTCATCACGGTTTCCATTTCGTCCAAATGTTAACTGGTTTAATTCCTAAATAATGAGAATTTCTAATCACCTTGTGTTAATTAGGCTCCTCTTGTTGTCACCAGGACTATTTTTCATACAATAACCTTGAAATTAACTTTTGATTCTTTCTTAATAACTATATTCATTATGAAAAAAATGCCCATAGACCATCTATAAGATGAATTCTTTCAATTTAACAGACAATGGAGTCCTTGATTTTGAATTGCTTTTCTTATCGATATTAATTGTTGAATTCAAAAATAAAGAGTTACTCACATCATTTTTGGTTAGCAAATTTCCTCTTTTGATTCCCAAACACACTTTTTGATACATTGATCATGAAAATATAACACATGTGGCTAAACAACCTAGTATATTAATTGAATCAAACATGTATAAACATCAATAAAACTCCAAATCTATTTAAATCCGTCATCTAAAGGTGCCATTCTTCATGGTTTGCATTTCGTACAAATTTTAACTGGTTTAATTCCTAAATAATGAGAATTTCTAATCACCTCGTGTTAATTAGGCTCCTCTTGTTGTTACCAGGACTATTTTTCATGCAATAATCTTGAAATTAACTTTTGTTTCTTTCATGAAAAATATTTTCATTTTGACAAAAAATGCCCGTGGACCATCAATTACATGAATTCATTCAATTTAACAAACAATGGAGTTCTTGATTTTGAATTGCATTTCTTATCGATATTAATTTTAGAATTCAAAAATAGAGAGTTCCTCCCATCATTTTATGGTTATCAAGTTTCCTCTTTTGATTCCGAACACATTTTTTGATACATTGATCATGAAATATAACTCATGTGGTTAAACAACCTAGTATATTAATTGAATCAAACAAGCATAAACACCAATAAAAATCCAAATCTATATAAATCCATCAACCAAAGGTGCCATTCATCACGGTTTCCATTTCGTCCAAATGTTAACTGGTTTAATTCCTAAATAATGAGAATTTCTAATCACCTTGTGTTAATTAGGCTCCTCTTGTTGTTACCAAGACTATTTTTCATACAATAACCTTGAAATTAACTTTTGATTCTTTCTTAATAACTATATTCATTATGAAAAAAATGCCCATAAACCATCTATAAGATGAATTCTTTCAATTTAACAGACAATGGAGTCCTTGATTTTGAATTGCTTTTCTTATTGATATTAATTGTTAAATTCAAAAATACAGAGTTCCTCGCATCATTTTTGGTTAGCAAATTTCCTCTTTTGATTCCAAACACACTTTTTGATACATTGATCATGAAATATAACACATGTGGCAAAACAACCTAGTATATTAATTGAATCAAACATGTATAAACATCAATAAAACTCCAAATCTATTTAAATCCGTCATCTAAAGGTGCCATTCTTCATGGTTTGCATTTCGTACAAATGTTAACTGGTTTAATTCCTAAATAATGAGAATTTCTAATCACCTCGTGTTAATTAGGCTCCTTTTGTTGTTACCAGGACTATTTTTCATACAATAACCTTGAAATTAACTTTTGATTCTTTCTTAATAACTATATTCATTATGAAAAAAATGCCCATAGACCATCTATAAGATGAATTCATTCAATTTAACAGACAATGGAGTCCTTGATTTTGAATTGCTTTTCTTATCGATATTAATTGTTGAATTCAAAAATAAAGAGTTCCTCGCATCATTTTTGCTTAGCAAATTTCCTCTTTTGATTCCAAACACACTTTTTGATACATTGATCATGAAATATAACACATGTGGCTAAACAACCTAGTATATTAATTGAATCAAACATGTATAAACATCAATAAAACTCCAAATCTATTTAAATCCGTCATCTAAAGGTGCCATTCTTCATGGTTTGCATTTCGTACAAATTTTAACCGGTTTAATTCCTAAATAATGAGAATTTCTAATCACCTCGTGTTAATTAGGTTCCTCTTGTTGTTACCAGGACTATTTTTCATGCAATAATCTTGAAATTAAATTTCGTTTCTTTCATGAAAAATATTTTCATTTTGACAAAAATGCTCGTGGACCATCAATTACATGAATTCCTTCAATTTAACAAACAATGGAGTTCTTGATTTTGAATTGCATTTCTTATCGATATTAATTATAGAATTCAAAAATAGAGAGTTCCTCCCATCATTTCTGGTTATCAAGTTTCCTCTTTTGATTTCGAACATATTTTTTGATACATTGATCATGAAATATAACTCATGTGGTTAAACAACCTAGTATATTAATTGAATCAAACAAGCATAAACACCAATAAAAATCCAAATCTATATAAATCCATCAACCAAAGGTGCCATTCATCACGGTTTCCATTTCGTCCAAATGTTAACTGGTTTAATTCCTAAATAATGAGAATTTCTAATCACCTCGTGTTAATTAGGCTCCTCTTGTTGTTACCAGGACTATTTTTCATACAAATAACCTTGAAATTAACTTTTGATTCTTTCTTAATAACTATATTCATTATGAAAAAAATGCCCATAGACCATCTATAAGATGAATTCTTTCAATTTAACAGACAATGGAGTCCTTGATTTTGAATTGCTTTTCTTATCGATATTAATTGTTGAATTCAAAAATAGAGAGTTTCCTCGCATCATTTTTGGTTAGCAAAATTTCCTCTTTTGATTCCAAACACACTTTTTGATACATTGATCATGAAATATAACACATGTGGCTAAACAACCTAGTATATTAATTGAATCAAACATGTATAAACATCAATAAAACTCCAAATCTATTTAAATCCGTCATCTAAAGGTGCCATTCTTCATGGTTTGCATTTCTTGCAAATGTTAACTGGTTTAATTCCTAAATAATGAGAATTTCTAATCACCTCGTGTTAATTAGGGTCCTTTTGTTGTTACCAGGACTATTTTTCATACAATAACCTTGAAATTAACTTTTGATTCTTTCTTAATAACTATATTCATTATGAAAAAAAATGCCCATAGACCATCTATAAGATGAATTCATTCAATTTAACAGCCAATGGAGTCCTTGATTTTGAATTGCTTTTTCTTATCGATATTAATTGTTGAATTCAAAAATAGAGAGAGTTCCTTGCATCATTTTTGGTTAGCATATTTCCTCTTTTGATTCCAAACACACTTTTTGATACATTGATCATGAAATATAACACATGTGGCTAAACAACCTAGTATATTAATTGAATCAAACATGTATAAACATCAATAAAACTCCAAATCTATTTAAATCCGTCATCTAAAGGTGTCATTCTTCATGGTTTGCATTTCGTACAAATTTTAACTGGTTTAATTCCTAAATAATGAGAATTTCTAATCACCTCGTGTTAATTAGGCTCCTCTTGTTGTTACCAGGACTATTTTTCATGCAATAATCTTGAAATTAAATTTCGTTTCTTTCATGAAAAATATTTTCATTTTGACAAAAATGCTCGTGGACCATCAATTACATGAATTCCTTCAATTTAACAAACAATGGAGTTCTTGATTTTGAATTGCATTTCTTATCGATATTAATTATAGAATTCAAAAATAGAGAGTTCCTCCCATCATTTCTGGTTATCAAGTTTCCTCTTTTGATTTCCGAACATATTTTTTGATACATTGATCATGAAATATAACTCATGTGGTTAAACAACCTAGTATATTAATTGAATCAAACAAGCATAAACACCAATAAAAATCCAAATCTATATAAATCCATCAACCAAAGGTGCCATTCATCACGGTTTCCATTTCGTCCAAATGTTAACTGGTTTAATTCCTAAATAATGAGAATTTCTAATCACCTTGTGTTAATTAGGCTCCTCTTGTTGTTACCAAGGACTATTTTTCATACAATAACCTTGAAATTAACTTTTGATTCTTTCTTAATAACTATATTCATTATGAAAAAAATGCCCATAGACCATCTATAAGATGAATTCTTTCAATTTAACAGACAATGGAGTCCTTGATTTTGAATTGCTTTTCTTATCGATATTAATTGTTGAATTCAAAAATAGAGAGTTCCTCGCATCATTTTTGGTTAGCAAATTTCCTCTTTTGATTCCAAACACACTTTTTGATACATTGATCATGAAATATAACACATGTGGCTAAACAACCTAGTATATTAAATGAATCAAACATGTATAAACATCAATAAAACTCCAAATCTATTTAAATCCGTCATCTAAAGGTGCCATTCTTCATGGTTTGCATTTCGTACAAATGTTAATTGGTTTAATTCCTAAATAATGAGAATTTCTAATCACCTCGTGTTAATTAGGGTCCTTTTGTTGTTACCAGGACTATTTTTCATACAATAACCTTGAAATTAACTTTTGATTCTTTCTTAATAACTATATTCATTATGAAAAAAATGCCCATAGACCATCTATAAGATGAATTCATTCAATTTAACAGCCAATGGAGTCCTTGATTTTGAATTGCTTTTCTTATCGATATTAATTGTTGAATTCAAAAATAGAGAGTTCCTTGCATCATTTTTGGTTAGCATATTTCCTCTTTTGATTCCAAACACACTTTTTGATACATTGATCATGAAATATAACACATGTGGCTAAACAACCTAGTATATTAATTGAATCAAACATGTATAAACATCAATAAAACTCCAAATCTATTTAAATCCGTCATCTAAAGGTGTCATTCTTCATGGTTTGCATTTCGTACAAATTTTAACTGGTTTAATTCCTAAATAATGAGAATTTCTAATCATCTCGTGTTAATTAGGCTCCTCTTGTTGTTACCAGGACTATTTTTCATGCAATAATCTTGAAATTAAATTTTGTTTCTTTCATGAAAAAATATTTTCATTTTGACAAAAATGCTCGTGGTCCATCAATTACATGAATTCATTCAATTTAACAAACAATGGAGTTCTTGATTTTTGAATTGCATTTCTTATCGATATTAATTATAGAATTCAAAAATAGAGAGTTCCTCCCATCATTTCTGGTTATCAAGTTTCCTCTTTTGATTCCGAATATATTTTTTGATACATTGATCATGAAATATAACTCATGTGGTTAAACAACCTAGTATATATTAATTGAATCAAACAAGCATAAAACACCAATAAAAATCCAAATCTATATAAATCCATCAACCAAAGGTGCCATTCATCACGGTTTCCATTTCGTCCAAATGTTAACTGGTTTAATTCCTAAATAATGAGAATTTCTAATCACCTTGTGTTAATTAGGCTTTTCTTGTTGTTACCAAGACTATTTTTCATACAATAACCTTGAAATTAACTTTTGATTCTTTCTTAATAACTATATTCATTATGAAAAAAATGCCCATAGACCATCTATAAGATGAATTCTTTCAATTTAACAGACAATGGAGTCCTTGATTTTGAATTGCTTTTCTTATCGATATTAATTGTTGAATTCAAAAATAGAGAGTTCCTCGCATCATTTTTGGTTAGCAAATTTCCTCTTTTGATTCCAAACACACTTTTTGATACATTGATCATGAAATATAACACATGTGGCTAAACAACCTAGTATATTAAATGAATCAAACATGTATAAACATCAATAAAACTCCAAATCTATTTAAATCCGTCATCTAAAGGTGCCATTCTTCATGGTTTGCATTTCGTACAAATGTTAACTGGTTTAATTCCTAAATAATGAGAATTTCTAATCACCTCGTGTTAATTAGGGTCCTTTTGTTGTTACCAGGACTATTTTTCATACAATAACCTTGAAATTAACTTTTGATTCTTTCTTAATAACTATATTCATTATGAAAAAAATGCCCATAGACCATCTATAAGATGAATTCATTCAATTTAACAGCCAATGGAGTCCTTGATTTTGAATTGCTTTTCTTATCGATATTAATTGTTGAATTCAAAAATAGAGAGTTCCTTGCATCATTTTTGGTTAGCATATTTCCTCTTTTGATTCCAAACACACTTTTTGATACATTGATCATGAAATATAACACATGTGGCTAAACAACCTAGTATATTAATTGAATCAAACATGTATAAACATCAATAAAACTCCAAATCTATTTAAATCCGTCATCTAAAGGTGTCATTCTTCATTGTTTGCATTTCGTACAAATTTTAACTGGTTTAATTCCTAAATAATGAGAATTTCTAATCATCTCGTGTTAATTAGGCTCCTCTTGTTGTTACCAGGACTATTTTTCATGCAATAATCTTGAAATTAAATTTTGTTTCTTTCATGAAAAATATTTTCATTTTGACAAAAATGCTCGTGGTCCATCAATTACATGAATTCATTCAATTTAACAAACAATGGAGTTCTTGATTTTGAATTGCATTTCTTATCGATATTAATTATAGAATTCAAAAATAGAGAGTTCCTCCCATCATTTCTGGTTATCAAGTTTCCTCTTTTGATTCCGAATATATTTTTTGATACATTGATCATGAAATATAACTCATGTGGTTAAACAACCTAGTATATTAATTGAATCAAACAAGCATAAACACCAATAAAAATCCAAATCTATATAAATCCATCAACCAAAGGTGCCATTCATCACGGTTTCCATTTCGTCCAAATGTTAACTGGTTTAATTCCTAAATAATGAGAATTTCTAATCACCTCGTGTTAATTAGGCTCCTCTTGTTGTCACCAGGACTATTTTTCATACAATAACCTTGAAATTAACTTTTGATTCTTTCTTAATAACTATATTCATTATGAAAAAAATGCCCATAGACCATCTATAAGATGAATTCTTTCAATTTAACAGACAATGGAGTCCTTGATTTTGAATTGCTTTTTCTTATCGATATTAATTGTTGAATTCAAAAATAGAGAGTTCCTCGCATCATTTTGGTTAGCAAATTTCCTCTTTTGATTCCAAACACACTTTTTGATACATTGATCATGAAATATAACACATGTGGCTAAACAACCTAGTATATTAAATGAATCAAACATGTATAAACATCAATAAAACTCCAAATCTATTTAAATCCGTCATCTAAAGGTGTCATTCTTCATGGTTTGCATTTCGTACAAATTTTAACTGGTTTAATTCCTAAATAATGAGAATTTCTAATCATCTCGTGTTAATTAGGCTCCTCTTGTTGTTACCAGGACTATTTTTCATGCAATAATCTTGAAATTAAATTTTGTTTCTTTCATGAAAAATATTTTCATTTTGACAAAAATGCTCGTGGTCCATCAATTACATGAATTCATTCAATTTAACAAACAATGGAGTTCTTGATTTTGAATTGCATTTCTTATCGATATTAATTATAGAATTCAAAAATAGAGAGTTCCTCCCATCATTTCTGGTTATCAAGTTTCCTCTTTTGATTCCGAACATATTTTTTGATACATTGATCATGAAATATAACTCATGTGGTTAAACAACCGAGTATATTAATTGAATCAAATAACCATAAACACCAATAAAAATCCAAATCTATATAAATCCATCAACCAAAGGTGCCATTCTTCATGGTTTGCATTTCGTACAAATGTTAACTGGTTTAATTCCTAAATAATGAGAATTTCTAATCACCTTGTGTTAATTAGGCTTTTCTTGTTGTTACCAGGACTATTTTTCATACAATAACCTTGAAATTAACTTTTGATTCTTTCTTAATAACTATATTCATTATGAAAAAAATGCCCATAGACCATCTATAAGATGAATTCATTCAATTTAACAGACAATGGAGTCCTTGATTTTGAATTGCTTTTCTTATTGATATTAATTGTTAAATTCAAAAATACAGAGTTCCTCGCATCATTTTTGGTTAGCAAATTTCCTCTTTTGATTCCAAACACACTTTTTGATACATTGATCATGAAATATAACACATGTGGCAAAACAACCTAGTATATTAATTGAATCAAACATGTATAAACATCAATAAAACTCCAAATCTATTTAAATCCGTCATCTAAAGATGCCATTCTTCATGGTTTGCATTTCGTACAAATGTTAACCGGTTTAATTCCTAAATAATGAGAATTTCTAATCACCTCGTGTTAATTAGGCTCCTCTTGTTGTTACCAGGACTATTTTTCATGCAATAATCTTGAAATTAACTTTTGTTTCTTTCATGAAAAAAATATTTTCATTTTGACAAAAATGCCCGTGTGAACCATCAATTACATGAATTCATTCAATTTAACAAACAATGGAGTTCTTGATTTTGAATTGCATTTCTTATCGATATTAATTATAGAATTCAAAAGTAGAGAGTTCCTCCCATCATTTCTGGTTATCAAGTTTCCTCTTTTGATTTCGAACATATTTTTTGATACATTGATCATGAAATATAACTCATTTGGTTAAACAACCTAGTCTATTAATTGAATCAAACAAGCATAAACACCAATAAAAATCCAAATCTATATAAATCCATCAACCAAAGGTGTCATTCATCACGGTTTCCATTTCGCCCAAATGTTAACTGGTTTAATTCCTAAATAATGAGAATTTCTAATCACCTCGTGTTAATTAGGCTCCTCTTGTTGTTACCAACACTATTTTTCATACAATAACCTTGAAATTAACTTTTGATTCTTTCTTAATAACCATATTCATTATGAAAAAAATGCCCATAGACCATCTATAAGATGAATTCTTTCAATTTAACAGACAATGAAGTCCTTGATTTTGAATTACTTTTCTTATTGATATTAATTGTTAAATTCAAAAATACAGAGTTCCTCGCATCATTTTTGGTTAGCAAATTTCCTCTTCTGAGTCCAAACACTCTTTTTGATACATTGATCATGAAATATAACACATGTGGCAAAACAACCTAGTATATTAATTGAATCAAACATGTATAAACATCAATAAAACTCCAAATCTATTTAAATCCATCATCTAAAGGTGCCATTCTTCATGGTTTGCATTTCGTACAAATGTTAACTGGTTTAATTCCTAAATAATGAGAATTTCTAATCACCTCGTGTTAATTAGGCTCCTCTTGTTGTTACCAGGACTATTTTTCATGCAATAATCTTGAAATTAACTTTTGTTTCTTTCATGATAAATATTTTCATTTTGACAAAAATGCCCGTGGACCATCAATTACATGAATTCATTCAATTTAACAAACAATAGAGTTCTTGATTTTGAATTGCATTTCTTATCGATATTAATTATAGAATTCAAAAATAGAGAGTTCCTCCCATCATTTCTGGTTATCAAGTTTCCTCTTTTGATTCCGAACATATTTTTTGATACATTGATCATGAAATATAACTCATGTGGTTAAACAACCTAGTATACTAATTGAAGCAAACAAGCGTAAACCCCAATAAAAATCCAAATCTATATAAATCCATCAACCAAAGGTGCCATCCATCACGGTTTCCATTTTGTCCAAATGTTAACTGGTTTAATTCCTAAATAATGAGAATTTCTAATCACCTCGTGTTAATTAGGCTCCTTTTGTTGTTACCAGGACTATTTTTCATACAATAACCTTGAAATTAACTTTTGATTCTTTCTTAATAACTATATTCATTATGAAAAAAATGCCCATAGACCATCTATAAGATGAATTCATTCAATTTAACAGACAATGGAGTCCTTGATTTTGAATTGCTTTTCTTATCGATATTAATTGTTGAATTCAAAAATAGAGAGTTCCTGGCATCATTTTTGGTTAGCATATTTCCTCTTTTGATTCCAAACACACTTTTTGATACATTGATCATGAAATATAACACATGTGGCAAAACAACCTAGTATATTAATTGAATCAAACATGTATAAACATCAATAAAACTCCAAATCTATTTAAATCCGTCATCTAAAGGTGTCATTCTTCATGGTTTGCATTTCGTACAAATTTTAACTGGTTTAATTCCTAAATAATGAGAATTTCTAATCATCTCGTGTTAATTAGGCTCCTCTTGTTGTTACCAGGACTATTTTTCATGCAATAATCTTGAAATTAAATTTTTTTTCTTTCATGAAAAATATTTTCATTTTGACAAAAATGCTCGTGGTCCATCAATTACATGAATTCATTCAATTTAACAAACAATGGAGTACTTGATTTTGAATTGCATTTCTTATCGATATTAATTATAGACTTCAAAAATAGAGAGTTCCTCCCATCATTTCTGGTTATCAAGTTTCCTCTTTTGATTCCGAACATATTTTTTGATACATTGATCATGAAATATAACTCATGTGGTTAAACAACCTAGTATACTAATTGAAGCAAACAAGCGTAAACCCCAATAAAAATCCAAATCTATATAAATCCATCAACCAAAGGTGCCATTCATCACGGTTTCCATTTCGTCCAAATGTTAACTGGTTTAATTCCTAAATAATGAGAATTTCTAATCACCTTGTGTTAATTAGGCTTTTCTTGTTGTTACCAAGACTATTTTTCATACAATAACCTTGAAATTAACTTTTGATTCTTTCTTAATAACTATATTCATTATGAAAAAAATGCCCATAGACCATCTATAAGATGAATTCTTTCAATTTAACAGACAATGGAGTCCTTGATTTTGAATTGCTTTTCTTATTGATATTAATTGTTAAATTCAAAAATACAGAGTTCCTCGCATCATTTTTGGTTAGCAAATTTCCTCTTTTGATTCCAAACACACTTTTTGATACATTGATCATGAAATATAACACATGTGGCAAAACAACCTAGTATATTAATTGAATCAAACATGTATAAACATCAATAAAACTCCAAATCTATTTAAATCCGTCATCTAAAGGTGCCATTCTTCATGGTTTGCATTTCGTACAAATGTTAACCGGTTTAATTCCTAAATAATGAGAATTTCTAATCACCTCGTGTTAATTAGGCTCCTCTTGTTGTTACCAGGACTATTTTTCATGCAATAATCTTGAAATTAACTTTTGTTTCTTTCATGAAAAATATTTTCATTTTGACAAAAATGCCCGTGAACCATCAATTACATGAATTCATTCAATTTAACAAACAATGGAGTTCTTGATTTTGAATTGCATTTCTTATCGATATTAATTATAGAATTCAAAAGTAGAGAGTTCCTCCCATCATTTCTGGTTATCAAGTTTCCTCTTTTGATTCCGAACATATTTTTTGATACATTGATCATGAAATATAACTCATTTGGTTAAACAACCTAGTCTATTAATTGAATCAAACAAGCATAAACACCAATAAAAATCCAAATCTATATAAATCCATCAACCAAAGGTGCCATTCATCACGGTTTCCATTTCGCCCAAATGTTAACTGGTTTAATTCCTAAATAATGAGAATTTCTAATCACCTCGTGTTAATTAGGCTCCTCTTGTTGTTACCAACACTATTTTTCATACAATAACCTTGAAATTAACTTTTGATTCTTTCTTAATAACCATATTCATTATGAAAAAAATGCCCATAGACCATCTATAAGATGAATTCTTTCAATTTAACAGACAATGAAGTCCTTGATTTTGAATTGCTTTTCTTATTGATATTAATTGTTAAATTCAAAAATACAGAGTTCCTCGCATCATTTTTGGTTAGCAAATTTCCTCTTCTGAGTCCAAACACACTTTTTGATACATTGATCATGAAATATAACACATGTGGCAAAACAACCTAGTATATTAATTGAATCAAACATGTATAAACATCAATAAAACTCCAAATCTATTTAAATCCGTCATCTAAAGGTGCCATTCTTCATGGTTTGCATTTCGTACAAATGTTAACCGGTTTAATTCCTAAATAATGAGAATTTCTAATCACCTCGTGTTAATTAGGCTCCTCTTGTTGTTACCAGGACTATTTTTCATGCAATAATCTTGAAATTAACTTTTGTTTCTTTCATGAAAAATATTTTCATTTTGACAAAAATGCCCGTGAACCATCAATTACATGAATTCATTCAATTTAACAAACAATGGAGTTCTTGATTTTGAATTGCATTTCTTATCGATATTAATTATAGAATTCAAAAGTAGAGAGTTCCTCCCATCATTTCTGGTTATCAAGTTTCCTCTTTTGATTCCGAACATATTTTTTGATACATTGATCATGAAATATAACTCATTTGGTTAAACAACCTAGTCTATTAATTGAATCAAACAAGCATAAACAACAATAAAAATCCAAATCTATATAAATCCATCAACCAAAGGTGCCATTCATCACGGTTTCCATTTCGTCCAAATGTTAACTGGTTTAATTCCTAAATAATGAGAATTTCTAATCACCTTGTGTTAATTAGGCTCCTCTTGTTGTTACAAAGACTATTTTTCATACAATAACCTTGAAATTAACTTTTGATTCTTTCTTAATAACTATATTCATTATGAAAAAAATGCCCATAGACCATCTATAAGATGAATTCTTTCAATTTAACAGACAATGGAGTCCTTGATTTTGAATTGCTTTTCTTATTGATATTAATTGTTAAATTCAAAAATACAGAGTTCCTCGCATCATTTTTTGTTAGCAAATTTCCTCTTTTCATTCCAAACACACTTTTTGATACATTGATCATGAAATATAACACATGTGGCTAAACAACCTAGTATATTAATTGAATCAAACATGTATAAACATCAATAAAACTCCAAATCTATTTAAATCCGTCATCTAAAGGTTCTATTCTTCATGGTTTGCATTTCGTCCAAATGTTAACTGGTTTAATTCCTAAATAATGAGAATTTCTAATCACCTCGTGTTAATTAGACTCCTCTTGTTGTTACCAGGACTATTTTTCATGCAATAATCTTGAAATTAACTTTTGTTTCTTTCATGATAAATATTTTCATTTTGACAAAAATGCCCGTGGACCATCAATTACATGAATTCATTCAATTTAACAAACAATAGAGTTCTTGATTTTGAATTGCATTTCTTATGGATATTAATTATAGAATTCAAAAATAGAGAGTTCCTCCCATCATTTCTGGTTATCAAGTTTCCTCTTTTGATTCCGAACATATTTTTTGATACATTGATCATGAAATATAACTCATGTGGTTAAACAACCTAGTATATTAATTGAAGCAAACAAGCGTAAACCCCAATAAAAATCCAAATCTATATAAATTCATCAACCAAAGGTGCCATCCATCACGGTTTCCATTTCGTCCAAATGTTAACTGGTTTAATTCCTAAATAATGAGAATTTCTAATCACCTCGTTTTAATTAGGCTCCTCTTGTTATTACCAGGACTATTTTTCATGCAATAATCTTGAAATTAACTTTTGTTTCTTTCATGATAAATATTTTCATTTTGACAAAAATGCCCGTGGACCATCAATTACATGAATTCATTCAATTTAACAAACAATAGAGTTCTTGATTTTGAATTGCATTTCTTATCGATATTAATTATAGAATTCAAAAATAGAGAGTTCCTCCCATCATTTCTGGTTATCAAGTTTCCTCTTTTGATTCCGAACATATTTTTTGATACATTGATCATGAAATATAACTCATTTGGTTAAACAACCTAGTCTATTAATTGAATCAAACAAGCATAAACACCAATAAAAATCCAAATCTATATAAATCCATCAACCAAAGGTGCCATTCATCACGGTTTCCATTTCGTCCAAATGTTAACTGGTTTAATTCCTAAATAATGAGAATTTCTAATCACCTTGTGTTAATTAGGCTCCTCTTGTTGTTACCAAGACTATTTTTCATACAATAACCTTGAAATTAACTTTTGATTCTTTCTTAATAACTATATTCATTATGAAAAAAATGCCCATAGACCATCTATAAGATGAATTCTTTCAATTTAACAGACAATGGAGTCCTTGATTTTGAATTGCTTTTCTTATTGATATTAATTGTTAAATTCAAAAATACAGAGTTCCTCGCATCATTTTTTGTTAGCAAATTTCCTCTTTTGATTCCAAACACACTTTTTGATACATTGATCATGAAATATAACACATGTGGCTAAACAACCTAGTATATTAATTGAATCCAACATGTATAAACATCAATAAAACTCCAAATCTATTTAAATCCGTCATCTAAAGGTTACATTCTTCATGGTTTGCATTTCGTACAAATTTTAACTGGTTTAATTCCTAAATAATGAGAATTTCTAATCACCTCGTGTTAATTAGGCTCCTCTTGTTGTTACCAGCACTATTTTTCATGCAATAATCTTGAAATTAACTTTTTTTTCTTTCATGAAAAATATTTTCATTTTGACAAAAATGCTCGTGGTCCATCAATTACATGAATTCATTCAATTTAACAAACAATGGAGTTCTTGATTTTGAATTGCATTTCTTATCGATATTAATTATAGAATTCAAAAATAGAGAGTTCCTCCCATCATTTCTGGTTATCAAGTTTCCTCTTTTGATTCCGAACATATTTTTTGATACATTGATCATGAAATATAACTCATTTGGTTAAACAACCTAGTCTATTAATTGAATCAAACAAGCATAAACACCAATAAAAATCCAAATCTATATAAATCCATCAACCAAAGGTGCCATTCATCACGGTTTCCATTTCGTCCAAATGTTAACTGGTTTAATTCCTAAATAATGAGAATTTCTAATCACCTCGTGTTAATTAGGTTCCTCTTGTTGTTACCAGGACTATTTTTTTCATACAATAACCTTGAAATTAACTTTTGATTCTTTCTTAATAACTATATTCATTATGAAAAAAATGCCCATGGACCATCTATAAGATGAATTCTTTCAATTTAACAGACAATGGAGTCCTTGATTTTGAATTGCTTTTCTTATTGATATTAATTGTTAAATTCAAAAAGAGAGAGTTCCTCGCATCATTTTTGGTTAGCAAATTTCCACTTTTGATTCCAAACACACTTTTTGATACATTGATCATGAAATATAACACATGTGGCTAAACAACCTAATATATTAATTGAATCAAACATGTATAAATATCAATAAAACTCCAAATCTATTTAAATCCATCATCTAAAGGTGCCATTCTGCATGGTTTGCATTTCGTACAAATGTTAACTGGTTTATGTTCTAAATAATGAGAATTTCTAATCACCTCATGTTAATTAGGCTCCTCTTGTTGTTACCAGAACTATTTTTCATGCAATAATCTTGAAATTAACTTTTTGTTTCTTTCATTATAAATATTTTCATTTTGACAAAAATGCCCGTGGACCATCAATTACATGAATTCATTCAATTTAACAAACAATGGAGTTCTTGATTTTGAATTGCATTTCTTATCGATATTAATTATAGAATTCAAAAATAGAGAGTTCCTCCCATCATTTCTGGTTATCAAGTTTCCTCTTTTGATTCCGAACATATTTTTTGATACATTGATCATGAAATATAACTCATGTGGTTAAACAACCTAGTATATTAATTGAATCAAACAAGCATAAACACCAATAAAAATCCAAATCTATATAAATCCATCAACCAAAGGTGCCATTGATCACGGTTTCCATTTCGTCCAAATGTTAACTGGTTTAATTCCTAAATAATGAGAATTTCTAATCACCTTGTGTTAATTAGGCTCCTCTTGTTGTTACCAAGACTATTTTTCATACAATAACCTTGAAATTAACTTTTGATTCTTTCTTAATAACTATATTCATTATGAAAAAAATGCCCATAGACCATCTATAAGATGAATTCTTTCAATTTAACAGACAATGGAGTCCTTGATTTTGAATTGCTTTTCTTATTGATATTAATTGTTAAATTCAAAAATACAGAGTTCCTCGCATCTTTTTTTGTTAGCAAATTTCCTCTTTTGATTCCAAACACACTTTTTGATACATTGATCATGAAATATAACACATGTGGCTAAACAACCTAGTATATTAATTGAATCAAACATGTATAAACATCAATAAAACTCCAAATCTATTTAAATCCGTCATCTAAAGGTTACATTCTTCATGGTTTGCATTTCGTACAAATTTTAACTGGTTTAATTCCTAAATAATGAGAATTTCTAATCACCTCGTGTTAATTAGGCTCCTCTTGTTGTTACCAGCACTATTTTTCATGCAATAATCTTGAAATTAACTTTTTTTTCTTTCATGAAAAATATTTTCATTTTGACAAAAATGCTCGTGGTCCATCAATTACATGAATTCATTCAATTTAACAAACAATGGAGTTCTTGATTTTGAATTGCATTTCTTATCGATATTAATTATAGAATTCAAAAATAGAGAGTTCCTCCCATCATTTCTGGTTATCAAGTTTCCTCTTTTGATTCCGAACATATTTTTTGATACATTGATCATGAAATATAACTCATTTGGTTAAACAACCTAGTCTATTAATTGAATCAAACAAGCATAAACACCAATAAAAATCCAAATCTATATAAATCCATCAACCAAAGGTGCCATTCATCACGGTTTCCATTTCGTCCAAATGTTAACTGGTTTAATTCCTAAATAATGAGAATTTCTAATCACCTCGTGTTAATTAGGTTCCTCTTGTTGTTACCAGGACTATTTTTCATACAATAACCTTGAAATTAACTTTTGATTCTTTCTTAATAACTATATTCATTATGAAAAAAATGCCCATAGACCATCTATAAGATGAATTCTTTCAATTTAACAGACAATGGAGTCCTTGATTTTGAATTGCTTTTCTTATTGATATTAATTCTTAAATTCAAAAAGAGAGAGTTCCTCGCATCATTTTTGGTTAGCAAATTTCCACTTTTGATTCCAAACACACTTTTTGATACATTGATCATGAAATATAACACATGTGGCTAAACAACCTAATATATTAATTGAATCAAACATGTATAAATATCAATAAAACTCCAAATCTATTTAAATCCATCATCTAAAGGTGCCATTCTGCATGGTTTGCATTTCGTACAAATGTTAACTGGTTTATGTTCTAAATAATGAGAATTTCTAATCACCTCATGTTAATTAGGCTCCTCTTGTTGTTACCAGAACTATTTTTCATGCAATAATCTTGAAATTAACTTTTGTTTCTTTCATTATAAATATTTTCATTTTGACAAAAATGCCCGTGGACCATCAATTACATGAATTCATTCAATTTAACAAACAATGGAGTTCTTGATTTTGAATTGCATTTCTTATCGATATTAATTATAGAATTCAAAAATAGAGAGTTCCTCCCATCATTTCTGGTTATCAAGTTTCCTCTTTTGATTCTGAACATATTTTTTGATACATTGATCATGAAAATATAACTCATGTGGTTAAACAACCTAGTATATTAATTGAATCAAACAAGCATAAACACCAATAAAAATCCAAATCTATATAAATCCATCAACCAAAGGTGTCATTCATCACGGTTTCCATTTCGTCCAAATGTTAACTGGTTTAATTCCTAAATAATGAGAATTTCTAATCACCTCGTGTTAATTAGGCTCCTCTTGTTGTCACCAGGACTATTTTTCATACAATAACCTTGAAATTAACTTTTGATTCTTTCTTAATAACTATATTCATTATGAAAAAAATGCTCATAGACCATCTATAAGATGAATTCATTCAATTTAACAAACAATGGAGTCCTTGATTTTGAATTGCTTTTCTTATCGATATTAATTGTTGAATTCAAAAATAGAGAGTTCCTCCCATCATTTCTGGTTATCAAGTTTCCTCTTTTGATTCTGAACATATTTTTTGATACATTGATAATGAAATATAACACATGTGGTTAAACAACCTAGTATATTAATTGAATCAAACAAGCATAAACACCAATAAAAATCCAAATCTATATAAATCCATCAACCAAAGGTGCCATTCATCACGGTTTCCATTTCGTCCAAATGTTAACTAGTTTAATTCCTAAATAATGAGAATTTCTAATCACCTCGTGTTAATTAGGCTCCTCTTGTTGTTACCAGGACTATTTTTGAGACAATAACCTTGAAATTAACTTTTGATTCTTTCTTCATAACTATATTCATTATGAAAAAAATGCCCATAGACCATCTATAAGATGAATTGATTCAATTTAACAAACAATGGAGTCCTTGATTTTGAATTGAATTTCTTATAGATATTAATTGTTGAATTCAAAAATAGAGAGTTCCTCGCATCATTTTTGGTTAGCAAATTTCCTCTTTTGATTCCAAACACACTTTTTGATACATTGATCATGAAATATAACACATGTGGCTAAACAACCTAGTATATTAATTGAATCAAACATGTATAAAAATCAATAAAACTCCAAATCTATTTAAATCCATCATCTAAAGGTGCCATTCTGCATGGTTTGCATTTCGTACAAATGTTAACTGGTTTAATTCCTAAATAATGAGAATTTCTAATCACCTCGTGTTAATTAGGCTCCTCTTGTTGTTACCAGGACTATTTTTCATGCAATAATCTTGAAATTAACTTTTGTTTCTTTCATGATAAATATTTTCATTTTGACAAAAATGCCCGTGGACCATCAATTACATGAATTCATTCAATTTAACAAACAATGGAGTTCTTGATTTTGAATTGCATTTCTTATCGATATTAATTATAGAATTCAAAAATAGAGAGTTCCTCCCATCATTTCTGATTATCAAGTTTCCTCTTTTGATTCCGAACATATTTTTTGATACATTGATCATGAAATATAACTCATGTGGTTAAACAACCTAGTATATTAATTGAAGCAAACAAGCATAAACACCAATAAAAATCCAAATCTATATAAATCCATCAACCAAAGGTGCCATTCATCACGGTTTCCATTTCGTCCAAATGTTAACTGGTTTAATTTCTAAATAATGAGAATTTCTAATCACCTCGTGTTAATTAGGCTCCTCTTGTTGTTACCAGGACTATTTTTCATGCAATAACCTTGAAATTAACTTTTGATTCTTTCTTAATGACTATATTCATTATGAAAAAAAATGCCCATAGACCATCTATAAGATGAATTCATTCAATTTAACAGACAATGGAGTCCTTGATTTTGAATTGCTTTTCTTATCGATATTAATTGTTGAATTCAAAAATAGAGAGTTCCTCGCATCATTTTTGGTTAGCAAATTTCGTCTTTTTGATTCCAAACACACTTTTTGATACATTGATCATGAAATATAACACATGTGGCAAAACAACATAGTATATTAATTAAATCAAACATGTATAAACATCAATAAAACTCCAAAGCTATTTAAATCCGTCATCTAAAGGTGCCATTCTTATTGGTTTGCATTTCGTACAAATGTTAACTGGTTTAATTCCTAAATAATGAGAATTTCTAATCACCTCGTGTGAATTAGGCTCCTCTTGTTGTTACCAGGACTATTTTTCATGCAATAATATTGAAATTAACTTTTGTTTCTTTCATGATAAATATTTTCATTTTGACAAAAATGCCCGTGGACCATCAATTACATGAATTCCTACAATTTAACAAACAATGGAGTTCTTGATTTTGAATTGCATTTCCTATCGATATTAATTATAGAATTCAAAAATAGAGAGTTCCTCCCATCATTTCTGGTTATCAAGTTTCCTGTTTTGATTCCGAACATATTTTTTGATACATTGATCATGAAATATAACTCATGTGGTTAAACAACCTAGTATATTAATTGAATCAAGCAACCATAATCACGAATAAAAATCCACATCTATATAAATCCATCAACCAAAGGTGCCATTCATCGCGGTTTCCATTTCGTCCAAATGTTAACTGGTTTAATTCCTAAATAATGAGAATTTCTAATCACCTCGTGTTAATTAGGCTCCTCTTGTTGTTACCAGGACTATTTTTCATACAATAACCTTGAAATTAACTTTTGATTCTTTCTTAATAACTATATTCATTATGAAAAAAATGCCCATAGACCATCTATAAGATGAATTCTTTCAATTTAACAAACAATGGAGTCCTTGATTTTGAATTGAATTTCTTATAGATATTAATTGTTGAATTCAAAAATAGAGAGTTCCTCGCATCATTTTTGGTTAGCAAATTTCCTCTTTTGATTCCAAACACACTTTTTGATACATTGATCATGAAATATAACACATGTGGCTAAACAACCTAGTATATTAATTCAATGAAACATGTATCAACATCAATAAAACTGCAAATCTATTTAAATCCGTCATCTAAAGGTGCCATTCTTCATGGTTTGCATTTCGTACAAATTTTAACTGGTTTAATTCTTAAATAATGAAAATTTCTAATCACCTAGTGTTAATTAGGCTCCTCTTGTTGTTACCAGGACTATTTTTCATGCAATAACTTTGAAATTAACTTTTGTTTCTTTCCTAATAACTATATTCATTATGAAAAATATGCACGTGGACCATCAATTACATGAATTCATTCAATTTAACAAACAATGGAGTCGTTGATTTTGAATTGCATTTCTTATTGATATTAGTTGTTGAATTCAAAAATAGAGAGTTCCACGCATCATTTTTGGTTAACAAGGCTCCTCTTTTGATTCCAAAGCCACTTTTTGATACATTGATAATGAAATATAACACATGTGGTTAAACAACCTAGTATATTAATTGAATCAAACAAGCATAAACACCAATAAAAATCCAAATCTATATAAATCCATCAACCAAAGGTGCCATTCATCACGGTTTCCATTTCGTCCAAATGTTAACTGGTTTAATTCCTAAATAATGAGAATTTCTAATCACCTCGTGTTAATTAGGCTCCTCTTGTTGTCACCAGGACTATTTTTCATACAATAACCTTGAAATTAACTTTTGATTCTTTCTTAATAACTATATTCATTATGAAAAAAATGCCGATAGACCATCTATAAGATGAATTCTTTCAATTTAACAGACAATGGAGTCCTTGATTTTGAATTGCTTTTCCCATCGATATTAATTGTTGAATTCAAAAATAGAGAGTTCCTCGCATCATTTTTGGTTAGCAAATTTCCTCTTTTGATTCCAAACACACTTTTTGATACATTGATCATGAAATATAACACATGTGGCTAAACAACCTAGTATATTAATTGAATCAAACATGTATAAACATCAATAAAACTCCAAATCTATTTTAATCCGTCATCTAAAGGTGCCATTCTTCATGGTTTGCATTTCATTGAAATGTTAACTGGTTTAATTCCTAAATAATGAGAATTTCTAATCACCTCGTGTTAATTAGGCTCCTTTTGTTGTTACCAGGACTATTTTTCATACAATAACCTTGAAATTAAGTTTTGATTCTTTCTTAATAACTATATTCATTATGAAAAAAATGCCCATAGACCATCTATAAGATGAATTCATTCAATTTAACAGACAATGGAGTCCTTGATTTTGAATTGCTTTTCTTATCGATATTAATTGTTGAATTCAAAAATAAAGAGTTACTCACACCATTTTTGATTAGCAAATTTCCTCTTTTGATTCCAAACACACTTTTTGATACATTGATCATGAAATATAACACATGTGGCTAAACAACCTAGTATATTAATTGAATCAAACATGTATAAACATCAATAAAACTCCAAATCTATTTAAATCCGTCATCTAAAGATGCCATTCTTCATGGTTTGCATTTCGTAAAAATTTTAACTGGTTTAATTCCTAAATAATGAGAATTTCTAATCACCTCGTGTTAATTACGCTCCTCTTGTTGTTACCAGGACTATTTTTCATGCAATAATCTTGAAATTAACTTTTGTTTCTTTCATGAAAAATATTTTCATTTTGACAAAAATGCTCGTGGACCATCAATTACATGAATTCATTCAATTTAACAAACAATGGAGTTCTTGATTTTGAATTGCATTTCTTATCGATATTAATTATAGAATTAAAAAATAGAGAGTTCCTCCCATCATTTCTGGTTATCAAGTTTCCTCTTTTGATTCCGAACATATTTTTTGATACATTGATCATGAAATATAACTCATGTGGTTAAACAACCGAGTATATTAATTGAATCAAACATCCATAAACACCAATAAAAATCCAAATCTATATAAATCCATCAACCAAAGGTGCCATTTATCACGGTTTCCATTTCGTCCAAATGTTAACTGGTTTAATTCCTAAATAATGAGAATTTCTAATCACCTTGTGTTAATTAGGCTCCTCTTGTTGTTACCAAGACTATTTTTCATACAATAACCTTGAAATTAACTTTTGATTCTTTCTTAATAACTATATTCATTATGAAAAAAATGCCCATAGACCATCTATAAGATGAATTCTTTCAATTTAACAGACAATGGAGTCCTTGATTTTGAATTGCTTTTCTTATTGATATTAATTGTTAAATTCAAAAATACAGAGTTCCTCGCATCATTTTTGGTTAGCAAATTTCCTCTTTTGATTCCAAACACACTTTTTGATACATTGATCATGAAATATAACACATGTGGCAAAACAACCTAGTATATTAATTGAATCAAACATGTATAAAAACATCAATAAAACTCCAAATCTATTTAAATCCATCATCTAAAGGTGCCATCCTTCATGGTTTGCATTTCGTACAAATGTTAACTGGTTTAATTCCTAAATAATGAGAATTTCTAATCACCTCGTGTTAATTAGGCTCCTCTTGTTGTTACCCAGGACTATTTTTCATGCAATAATCTTGAAATTAACTTTTGTTTCTTTCATGATAAATATTTTCATTTTGACAAAAAAATGCCCGTGGACCATCAATTACATGAATTCATTCAATTTTAACAAACAATGGAGTTCTTGATTTTGAATTGCATTTCTTATCGATATTAATTATAGAATTCAAAAATAGAGAGTTCCTCCCATCATTTCTGATTATCAAGTTTCCTCTTTTGATTCCGAACATATTTTTTGATACATTGATCATGAAATATAACTCATGTGGTTAAACAACCTAGTATATTAATTGAAGCAAACAAGCATAAACACCAATAAAAATCCAAATCTATATAAATCCATCAACCAAAGGTGCCATTCATCACGGTTTCCATTTCGTCCAAATGTTAACTGGTTTAATTCCTAAATAATGAGAATTTCTAATCACCTCGTGTTAATTAGGCTCCTCTTGTTGTTACCAGGACTATTTTTCATGCAATAACCTTGAAATTAACTTTTGATTCTTTCTTAATGACTATATTCATTATGAAAAAAATGCCCATAGACCATCTATAAGATGAATTCATTCAATTTAACAGACAATGGAGTCCTTGATTTTGAATTGCTTTTCTTATCGATATTAATTGTTGAATTCAAAAATAGAGAGTTCCTCGCATCATTTTTGGTTAGCAAATTTCATCTTTTGATTCCAAACACACTTTTTGATACATTGATCATGAAATATAACACATGTGGCAAAACAACATAGTATATTAATTAAATCAAACATGTATAAACATCAATAAAACTCCAAAGCTATTTAAATCCGTCATCTAAAGGTGCCATTCTTATTGGTTTGCATTTCGTACAAATGTTAACTGGTTTAATTCCTAAATAATGAGAATTTCTAATCACCTCGTGTGAATTAGGCTCCTCTTGTTGTTACCAGGACTATTTTTCATGCAATAATATTGAAATTAACTTTTGTTTCTTTCATGATAAATATTTTCATTTTGACAAAAATGCCCGTGGACCATCAATTACATGAATTCCTACAATTTAACAAACAATGGAGTTCTTGATTTTGAATTGCATTTCTTATCGATATTAATTATAGAATTCAAAAATAGAGAGTTCCTCCCATCATTTCTGGTTATCAAGTTTCCTGTTTTGATTCCGAACATATTTTTTGATACATTGATCATGAAATATAACTCATGTGGTTAAACAACCTAGTATATTAATTGAATCAAACAACCATAATCACGAATAAAAATCCACATCTATATAAATCCATCAACCAAAGGTGCCATTCATCGCGGTTTCCATTTCGTCCAAATGTTAACTGGTTTAATTCCTAAATAATGAGAATTTCTAATCACCTCGTGTTAATTAGGCTCCTCTTGTTGTTACCAGGACTATTTTTCATACAATAACCTTGAAATTAACTTTTGATTCTTTCTTAATAACTATATTCATTATGAAAAAAATGCCCATAGACCATCTATAAGATGAATTCTTTCAATTTAACAAACAATGGAGTCCTTGATTTTGAATTGAATTTCTTATAGATATTAATTGTTGAATTCAAAAATAGAGAGTTCCTCGCATCATTTTTGGTTAGCAAATTTCCTCTTTTGATTCCAAACACACTTTTTGATACATTGATCATGAAATATAACACATGTGGCTAAACAACCTAGTATATTAATTCAATGAAACATGTATCAACATCAATAAAACTGCAAATCTATTTAAATCCGTCATCTAAAGGTGCCATTCTTCATGGTTTGCATTTCGTACAAATTTTAACTGGTTTAATTCTTAAATAATGAAAATTTCTAATCACCTAGTGTTAATTAGGCTCCTCTTGTTGTTACCAGGACTATTTTTCATGCAATAATCTTGAAATTAACTTTTGTTTCTTTCATGAAAAATATTTTCATTTTGACAAAAATGCTCGTGGACCATCAATTACATGAATTCATTCAATTTAACAAACAATGGAGTTCTTGATTTTGAATTGCATTTCTTATCGATATTAATTATAGAATTAAAAAATAGAGAGTTCCTCCCATCATTTCTGGTTATCAAGTTTCCTCTTTTGATTCCGAACATATTTTTTGATACATTGATCATGAAATATAACTCATGTGGTTAAACAACCGAGTATATTAATTGAATCAAACATCCATAAACACCAATAAAAATCCAAATCTATATAAATCCATCAACCAAAGGTGCCATTTATCACGGTTTCCATTTCGTCCAAATGTTAACTGGTTTAATTCCTAAATAATGAGAATTTCTAATCACCTTGTGTTAATTAGGCTCCTCTTGTTGTTACCAAGACTATTTTTCATACAATAACCTTGAAATTAACTTTTGATTCTTTCTTAATAACTATATTCATTATGAAAAAAATGCCCATAGACCATCTATAAAGATGAATTCTTTCAATTTAACAGACAATGGAGTCCTTGATTTTGAATTGCTTTTCTTATTGATATTAATTGTTAAATTCAAAAAAAATACAGAGTTCCTCGCATCATTTTTGGTTAGCAAATTTCCTCTTTTGATTCCAAACACACTTTTTGATACATTGATCATGAAAATATAACACATGTGGCAAAACAACCTAGTATATTAATTGAATCAAACATGTATAAAACATCAATAAAACTCCAAATCTATTTAAATCCATCATCTAAAGGTGCCATCCTTCATGGTTTGCATTTCGTACAAATGTTAACTGGTTTAATTCCTAAATAATGAGAATTTCTAATCACCTCGTGTTAATTAGGCTCCTCTTGTTGTTACCAGGACTATTTTTCATGCAATAATCTTGAAATTAACTTTTGTTTCTTTCATGAAAAATATTTTCATTTTGACAAAAATGCCCCCGTGTGAACCATCAATTACATGAATTCATTCAATTTAATAAACAATGGAGTTCTTGATTTTGAATTGCATTTCTTATCGATATTAATTATAGAATTCAAAAATAGAGAGTTCCTCCCATCATTTCTGGTTATCAAGTTTCCTCTTTTCATTCCGAACATATTTTTTGATACATTGATCATGAAATATAACTCATTTGGTTAAACAACCTAGTCTATTAATTGAATCAAACAAGCATAAACACCAATAAAAATCCAAATCTATATAAATCCATCAACCAAAGGTGCCATTCATCACGGTTTCCATTTCGTCCAAATGTTAACTGGTTTAATTCCTAAATAATGAGAATTTCTAATCACCTCGTGTTAATTAGGTTCCTCTTGTTGTTACCAGGACTATTTTTCATACAATAACCTTGAAATTAACTTTTGATTCTTTCTTAATATCTATATTCATTATGAAAAAAATGCCCATGGACCATCTATAAGATGAATTCTTTCAATTTAACAGACAATGGAGTCCTTGATTTTGAATTGCTTTTCTTATTGATATTAATGGTTAAATTCAAAAAGAGAGAGTTCCTCGCATCATTTTTGGTTAGCAAATTTCCACTTTTGATTCCAAACACACTTTTTGATACATTGATCATGAAATATAACACATGTGGCTAAACAACCTAATATATTAATTGAATCAAACATGTATAAATATCAATAAAACTCCAAATCTATTTAAATCCATCATCTAAAGGTGCCATTCTGCATGGTTTGCATTTCGTACAAATGTTAACTGGTTTATGTTCTAAATAATGAGAATTTCTAATCACCTCATGTTAATTAGGCTCCTCTTGTTGTTACCAGAACTATTTTTCATGCAATAATCTTGAAATTAATTTTTGTTTCTTTCATTATAAATATTTTCATTTTGACAAAAATGCCCGTGGACCATCAATTACATGAATTCATTCAATTTAACAAACAATGGAGTTCTTGATTTTGAATTGCATTTCTTATCGATATTAATTATAGAATTCAAAAATAGAGAGTCCTCCCATCATTTCTGGTTATCAAGTTTCCTCTTTTGATTCCGAACATATTTTTTGATACATTGATCATGAAATATAACTCATGTATTTAAACAACCTAGTATATTAATTGAATCAAACAAGCATAAACACCAATAAAAATCCAAATCTATATAAATCCATCAACCAAAGGTGCCATTCATCACGGTTTCCATTTCGTCCAAATGTTAACTGGTTTAATTCCTAAATAATGAGAATTTCTAATCACCTCGTGTTAATTAGGCTCCTCTTGTTGTCACCAGGACTATTTTTCATACAATAACCTTGAAATTAACTTTTGATTCTTTCTTAATAACTATATTCATTGTGAAAAAAATGCTCATAGACCATCTATAAGATGAATTCATTCAATTTAACAAACAATGGAGTCCTTGATTTTGAATTGCTTTTCTTATCGATATTAATTGTTGAATTCAAAAATAGAGAGTTTCCTCCCATCATTTCTGGTTATCAAGTTTCCTCTTTTGATTCTGAACATATTTTTTGATACATTGATAATGAAATATAACACATGTGGTTAAACAACCTAGTATATTAATTGAATCAAACAAGCATAAACACCAATAAAAATCCAAATCTATATAAATCCATCAACCAAAGGTGCCATTCATCACGGTTTCCATTTCGTCCAAATGTTAACTAGTTTAATTCCTAAATAATGAGAATTTCTAATCACCTCGTGTTAATTAGGCTCCTCTTGTTGTTACCAGGACTATTTTTGAGACAATAACCTTGAAATTAACTTTTGATTCTTTCTTCATAACTATATTCATTATGAAAAAAAATGCCCATAGACCATCTATAAGATGAATTGATTCAATTTAACAAACAATGGAGTCCTTGATTTTGAATTGAATTTCTTATAGATATTAATTGTTGAATTCAAAAATAGAGAGTTCCTCGCATCATTTTTGGTTAGCAAAATTTCCTCTTTTGATTTCCAAACACACTTTTTGATACATTGATCATGAAATATAACACATGTGGCTAAACAACCTAGTATATTAATTGAATCAAACATGTATAAAAATCAATAAAACTCCAAATCTATTTAAATCCATCATCTAAAGGTGCCATTCTGCATGGTTTGCATTTCGTACAAATGTTAACTGGTTTTAATTCCTAAATAATGAGAATTTCTAATCACCTCGTGTTAATTAGGCTCCTCTTGTTTGTTACCAGGACTATTTTTCATGCAATAATCTTGAAAATTAACTTTTGTTTCTTTCATGATAAATATTTTCATTTTGACAAAAATGCCCGTGGACCATCAATTACATGAATTCATTCAATTTAACAAACAATGGAGTTCTTGATTTTGAATTGCATTTCTTATCGATATTAATTATAGAATTTTCAAAAATAGAGAGAGTTCCTCCCATCATTTCTGATTATCAAGTTTCCTCTTTTGATTCCGAACATATTTTTTGATACATTGATCATGAAATATAACTCATGTGGTTAAACAACCTAGTATATTAATTGAAGCAAACAAGCATAAACACCAATAAAAATCCAAATCTATATAAATCCATCAACCAAAGGTGCCATTCATCACGGTTTCCATTTCGTCCAAATGTTAACTGGTTTAATTCCTAAATAATGAGAATTTCTAATCACCTCGTGTTAATTAGGCTCCTCTTGTTGTTACCAGGACTATTTTTCATGCAATAACCTTGAAATTAACTTTTGATTCTTTCTTAATGACTATATTCATTATGAAAAAAATGCCCATAGACCATCTATAAGATGAATTCATTCAATTTAACAGACAATGGAGTCCTTGATTTTGAATTGCTTTTCTTATCGATATTAATTGTTGAATTCAAAAATAGAGAGTTCCTCGCATCATTTTTGGTTAGCAAATTTCATCTTTTGATTCCAAACACACTTTTTGATACATTGATCATGAAATATAACACATGTGGCAAAACAACATAGTATATTAATTAAATCAAACATGTATAAACATCAATAAAACTCCAAAGCTATTTAAATCCGTCATCTAAAGGTGCCATTCTTATTGGTTTGCATTTCGTACAAATGTTAACTGGTTTAATTCCTAAATAATGAGAATTTCTAATCACCTCGTGTGAATTAGGCTCCTCTTGTTGTTACCAGGACTATTTTTCATGCAATAATATTGAAATTAACTTTTGTTTCTTTCATGATAAATATTTTCATTTTGACAAAAATGCCCGTGGACCATCAATTACATGAATTCCTACAATTTAACAAACAATGGAGTTCTTGATTTTGAATTGCATTTCTTATCGATATTAATTATAGAATTCAAAAATAGAGAGTTCCTCCCATCATTTCTGGTTATCAAGTTTCCTGTTTTGATTCCGAACATATATTTTTTGATACATTGATCATGAAATATAACTCATGTGGTTAAACAACCTAGTATATTAATTGAATCAAACAACCATAATCACGAATAAAAAAATCCACATCTATATAAATCCATCAACCAAAGGTGCCATTCATCGCGGTTTCCATTTCGTCCAAATGTTAACTGGTTTAATTCCTAAATAATGAGAATTTCTAATCACCTCGTGTTAATTAGGCTCCTCTTGTTGTTACCAGGACTATTTTTCATACAATAACCTTGAAATTAACTTTTGATTCTTTCTTAATAACTATATTCATTATGAAAAAAATGCCCATAGACCATCTATAAGATGAATTCTTTCAATTTAACAAACAATGGAGTCCTTGATTTTGAATTGAATTTCTTATAGATATTAATTGTTGAATTCAAAAATAGAGAGTTCCTCGCATCATTTTTGGTTAGCAAATTTCCTCTTTTGATTCCAAACACACTTTTTGATACATTGATCATGAAATATAACACATGTGGCTAAACAACCTAGTATATTAATTCAATGAAACATGTATCAACATCAATAAAACTGCAAATCTATTTAAAATCCGTCATCTAAAGGTGCCATTCTTCATGGTTTGCATTTCGTACAAATTTTAACTGGTTTTAATTCTTAAATAATGAAAATTTCTAATCACCTAGTGTTAATTAGGCTCCTCTTGTTGTTACCAGGACTATTTTTCATGCAATAACTTTGAAATTAACTTTTGTTTCTTTCCTAATAACTATATTCATTATGAAAAATATGCACGTGGACCATCAATTACATGAATTCATTCAATTTAACAAACAATGGAGTCGTTGATTTTGAATTGCATTTCTTATTGATATTAGTTGTTGAATTCAAAAATAGAGAGTTCCACGCATCATTTTTGGTTAACAAGGCTCCTCTTTTGATTCCAAAGCCACTTTTTGATACATTGATAATGAAATATAACACATGTGGTTAAACAACCTAGTATATTAATTGAATCAAACAAGCATAAACACCAATAAAAATCTAAATCTATATAAATCCATCAACCAAAGGTGCCATTCATCACGGTTTCCATTTCGTCCAAATGTTAACTGGTTTAATTCCTAAATAATGAGAATTTCTAATCACCTCGTGTTAATTAGGCTCCTCTTGTTGTCACCAGGACTATTTTTCATACAATAACCTTGAAATTAACTTTTGATTCTTTCTTAATAACTATATTCATTATGACAAAAATGCCCATAGACCATCTATAAGATGAATTCTTTCAATTTAACAGACAATGGAGTCCTTGATTTTGAATTGCTTTTCTCATCGATATTAATTGTTGAATTCAAAAATAGAGAGTTCCTCGCATCATTTTTGGTTAGCAAATTTCCTCTTTTGATTCCAAACACACTTTTTGATACATTGATCATGAAATATAACACATGTGGCTAAACAACCTAGTATATTAATTGAATCAAACATGTATAAACATCAATAAAACTCCAAATCTATTTTAATCCGTCATCTAAAGGTGCCATTCTTCATGGTTTGCATTTCATACAAATGTTAACTGGTTTAATTCCTAAATAATGAGAATTTCTAATCACCTCGTGTTAATTAGGCTCCTTTTGTTGTTACCAGGACTATTTTTCATACAATAACCTTGAAATTAAGTTTTGATTCTTTCTTAATAACTATATTCATTATGAAAAAAATGCCCATAGACCATCTATAAGATGAATTCATTCAATTTAACAGACAATGGAGTCCTTGATTTTGAATTGCTTTTCTTATCGATATTAATTGTTGAATTCAAAAATAAAGAGTTACTCACATCATTTTTGGTTAGCAAATTTCCTCTTTTGATTCCAAACACACTTTTTGATACATTGATCATGAAATATAACACATGTGGCTAAACAACCTAGTATATTAATTGAATCAAACATGTATAAACATCAATAAAACTCCAAATCTATTTAAATCCGTCATCTAAAGATGCCATTCTTCATGGTTTGCATTTCATAAAAATTTTAACTGGTTTAATTCCTAAATAATGAGAATTTCTAATCACCTCGTGTTAATTACGCTCCTCTTGTTGTTACCAGGACTATTTTTCATGCAATAATCTTGAAATTAACTTTTGTTTCTTTCATGAAAAATATTTTCATTTTGACAAAAATGCTCGTGGACCATCAATTACATGAATTCATTCAATTTAACAAACAATGGAGTTCTTGATTTTGAATTGCATTTCTTATCGATATTAATTATAGAATTAAAAAATAGAGAGTTCCTCCCATCATTTCTGGTTATCAAGTTTCCTCTTTTGATTCCGAACATATTTTTTGATACATTGATCATGAAATATAACTCATGTGGTTAAACAACCGAGTATATTAATTGAATCAAACATCCATAACCACCAATAAAAATCCAAATCTATATAAATCCATCAACCAAAGGTGTCATTCATCACGGTTTCCATTTCGTCCAAATGTTAACTGGTTTAATTCCTAAATAATGAGAATTTCTAATCACCTTGTGTTAATTAGGCTCCTCTTGTTGTCACCAGGACTATTTTTCATACAATAACCTTGAAATTAACTTTTGATTCTTTCTTAATAACTATATTCATTATGAAAAAAATGCCCATAGACCATCTATAAGATGAATTCATTCAATTTAACAGACAATGGAGTCCTTGATTTTGAATTGCTTTTCTTATCGATATTAATTGTTGAATTCAAAAATAAAGAGTTACTCACATCATTTTTGGTTAGCAAATTTCCTCTTTTGATTCCAAACACACTTTTTGATACATTGATCATGAAATATAACACATGTGGCTAAACAACCTAGTATATTAATTGAATCAAACATGTATAAACATCAATAAAACTCCAAATCTATTTAAATCCGTCATCTAAAGGTGCCATTCTTCATGGTTTGCATTTCGTTCAAATTTTAACTGGTTTAATTCCTGAATAATGAGAATTTCTAATCACCTCGTGTTAATTAGGCTCCTCTTGTTGTTACCAGGACTATTTTTCATGCAATAATCTTGAAATTAACTTTTGTTTCTTTCATGATAAATATTTTCATTTTGACAAAGATGCCCGTGGACCATCAATTACATGAATTCATTCAATTTAACAAACAATGGAGTTCTTGATTTTGAATTGCATTTCTTATCGATATTAATTTTTGAATTCAAAAATAGAGAGTTCCTCCCATCACTTATGGTTATCAAGTTTCCTCTTTTGATTCCGAACATATTTTTTGATACATTGATCATGAAATATAACTCATGTGGTTAAACAACCGAGTATATTAATTGAATCAAACATCCATAAACACCAATAAAAATCCAAATCTATATAAATCCATCAACCAAAGGTGCCATTCATCACGGTTTCCATTTCGTCCAAATGTTAACTGGTTTAATTCCTAAATAATGAGAATTTCTAATCACCTTGTGTTAATTAGGCTCCTCTTGTTGTTACCAAGACTATTTTTCATACAATAACCTTGAAATTAACTTTTGATTCTTTCTTAATAACTATATTCATTATGAAAAAAATGCCCATAAACCATCTATAAGATGAATTCTTTCAATTTAACAGACAATGGAGTCCTTGATTTTGAATTGCTTTTCTTATTGATATTAATTGTTAAATTCAATAATACAGAGTTCCTCGCATCATTTTTGGTTAGCAAAATTTCCTCTTTTGATTCCAAACACACTTTTTGATACATTGATCATGAAATATAACACATGTGGCAAAACAAGCTAGTATATTAATTGAATCAAACATGTATAAACATCAATAAAACTCCAAATCTATTTAAATCCATCATCTAAAGGTGCCATCCTTCATGGTTTGCATTTCGTACAAATGTTAACTGGTTTAATTCCTAAATAATGAGAATTTCTAATCACCTCGTGTTAATTAGGCTCCTCTTGTTGTTACCAGGACTATTTTTCATGCAATAATCTTGAAATTAACTTTTGTTTCTTTCATGAAAAATATTTTCATTTTGACAAAAAAATGCCCGTGAACCATCAATTACATGAATTCATTCAATTTAATAAACAATGGAGTTCTTGATTTTGAATTGCATTTCTTATCGATATTAATTATAGAATTCAAAAATAGAGAGTTCCTCCCATCATTTCTGGTTATCAAGTTTCCTCTTTTTGATTCCGAACATATTTTTTGATACATTGATCATGAAATATAACTCATTTGGTTAAACAACCTAGTCTATTAATTGAATCAAACAAGCATAAACACCAATAAAAATCCAAATCTATATAAATCCATCAACCAAAGGTGCCATTCATCACGGTTTCCATTTCGTCCAAATGTTAACTGGTTTAATTCCTAAATAATGAGAATTTCTAATCACCTCGTGTTAATTAGGTTCCTCTTGTTGTTACCAGGACTATTTTTCATACAATAACCTTGAAATTAACTTTTGATTCTTTCTTAATAACTATATTCATTATGAAAAAAATGCCCATGGACCATCTATAAGATGAATTCTTTCAATTTAACAGACAATGGAGTCCTTGATTTTGAATTGCTTTTCTTATTGATATTAATTGTTAAATTCAAAAAGAGAGAGTTCCTCGCATCATTTTTGGTTAGCAAATTTCCACTTTTGATTCCAAACACACTTTTTGATACATTGATCATGAAATATAACACATGTGGCTAAACAACCTAATATATTAATTGAATCAAACATGTATAAATATCAATAAAACTCCAAATCTATTTAAATCCATCATCTAAAGGTGCCATTCTGCATGGGTTTGCATTTCGTACAAATGTTAACTGGTTTATGTTCTAAATAATGAGAATTTCTAATCACCTCATGTTAATTAGGCTCCTCTTGTTGTTACCAGAACTATTTTTCATGCAATAATCTTGAAATTAACTTTTGTTTCTTTCATTATAAATATTTTCATTTTTGACAAAAATGCCCGTGGACCATCAATTACATGAATTCATTCAATTTAACAAACAATGGAGTTCTTGATTTTGAATTGCATTTCTTATCGATATTAATTATAGAATCAAAAAATAGAGAGTTCCTCCCATCATTTCTGGTTATCAAGTTTCCTCTCTTTTGATTCCGAACATATTTTTTGATACATTGATCATGAAATATAACTCATGTGGTTAAACAACCTAGTATATTAATTGAATCAAACAAGCATAAACACCAATAAAAATCCAAATCTATATAAATCCATCAACCAAAGGTGCCATTCATCACGGTTTCCATTTCGTCCAAATGTTAACTGGTTTAATTCCTAAATAATGAGAATTTCTAATCACCTCGTGTTAATTAGGCTCCTCTTGTTGTGTCACCAGGACTATTTTTTCATACAATAACCTTGAAATTAACTTTTGATTCTTTCTTAATAACTATATTCATTGTGAAAAAAATGCTCATAGACCATCTATAAGATGAATTCATTCAATTTAACAAACAATGGAGTCCTTGATTTTGAATTGCTTTTCTTATCGATATTAATTGTTGAATTCAAAAATAGAGAGTTCCTCCCATCATTTCTGGTTATCAAGTTTCCTCTTTTGATTCTGAACATATTTTTTGATACATTGATAATGAAATATAACACATGTGGTTAAACAACCTAGTATATTAATTGAATCAAACAAGCATAAACACCAATAAAAATCCAAATCTATATAAATCCATCAACCAAAGGTGCCATTCATCACGGTTTCCATTTCGTCCAAATGTTAACTAGTTTAATTCCTAAATAATGAGAATTTCTAATCACCTCGTGTTAATTAGGCTCCTCTTGTTGTTACCAGGACTATTTTTGAGACAATAACCTTGAAATTAACTTTTGATTCTTTCTTCATAACTATATTCATTATGAAAAAAATGCCCATAGACCATCTATAAGATGAATTGATTCAATTTAACAAACAATGGAGTCCTTGATTTTGAATTGAATTTCTTATAGATATTAATTGTTGAATTCAAAAATAGAGAGTTCCTCGCATCATTTTTGGTTAGCAAATTTCCTCTTTTGATTCCAAACACACTTTTTGATACATTGATCATGAAATATAACACATGTGGCTAAACAACCTAGTATATTAATTGAATCAAACATGTATAAAAATCAATAAAACTCCAAATCTATTTAAATCCATCATCTAAAGGTGCCATTTCTGCATGGTTTGCATTTCGTACAAATGTTAACTGGTTTTAATTCCTAAATAATGAGAATTTCTAATCACCTCGTGTTAATTAGGCTCCTCTTGTTGTTACCAGGACTATTTTTCATGCAATAATCTTGAAATTAACTTTTGTTTCTTTCATGATAAATATTTTCATTTTGACAAAAAATGCCCGTGGACCATCAATTACATGAATTCATTCAATTTAACAAACAATGGAGTTCTTGATTTTGAATTGCATTTCTTATCGATATTAATTATAGAATTCAAAAATAGAGAGTTCCTCCCATCATTTCTGATTATCAAGTTTCCTCTTTTGATTCCGAACATATTTTTTGATACATTGATCATGAAATATAACTCATGTGGTTAAACAACCTAGTATATTAATTGAAGCAAACAAGCATAAACACCAATAAAAATCCAAATCTATATAAATCCATCAACCAAAGGTGCCATTTATCACGGTTTCCATTTCGTCCAAATGTTAACTGGTTTAATTCCCTAAATAATGAGAATTTCTAATCACCTCGTGTTAATTAGGCTCCTCTTGTTGTTACCAGGACTATTTTTTCATGCAATAACCTTGAAATTAACTTTTGATTCTTTCTTAATGACTATATTCATTATGAAAAAAATGCCCATAGACCATCTATAAGATGAATTCATTCAATTTAACAGACAATGGAGTCCTTGATTTTGAATTGCTTTTCTTATCGATATTAATTGTTGAATTCAAAAAATAGAGAGTTCCTCGCATCATTTTTTGGTTAGCAAATTTCATCTTTTGATTCCAAACACACTTTTTTGATACATTGATCATGAAATATAACACATGTGGCAAAAACAACATAGTATATTAATTAAATCAAACATGTATAAACATCAATAAAACTCCAAAGCTATTTAAATCCGTCATCTAAAGGTGCCATTCTTCATTGGTTTGCATTTCGTACAAATGTTAACTGGTTTAATTCCTAAAATAATGAGAATTTCTAATCACCTTCGTGTGAATTAGGCTCCTCTTGTTGTTACCAGGGACTATTTTTCATGCAATAATATTGAAATTAACTTTTTGTTTCTTTCATGATAAATATTTTCATTTTGACAAAAATGCCCGTGTGGACCATCAATTACATGAATTCCTATCAATTTAACAAACAATGGAGTTCTTGATTTTGAATTGCATTTCTTATCGATATTAATTATAGAATTCAAAAATAGAGAGTTCCTCCCATCATTTCTGGTTATCAAGTTTCCTCCTGTTTTGATTCCGAACATATTTTTTGATACATTGATCATGAAATATAACTCATGTGGTTAAACAACCTAGTATATTAATTGAATCAAACAACCATAAACACGAATAAAAAATCCAAATCTATATAAAATCCATCAACCAAAGGTGCCATTCATCACGGTTTTTCCATTTCGTCCAAATGTTAACTGGTTTAATTCCTAAATAATGAGAATTTCTAATCACCTCGTGTTAATTAGGCTCCTCTTGTTGTTACCGACTTATAAGGACTATTTTTCATACAATAACCTTGAAATTAACTTTTGATTCTTTCTTAATAACTATATTCAATTATGAAAAAAATGCCCATAGACCATCTATAAGATGAATTCTTTCAATTTAACAAACAATGGAGTCCTTGATTTTGAATTGAATTTCTTATAGATATTAATTGTTGAATTCAAAAATAGAGAGTTCCTCGCATCATTTTTGGTTAGCAAATTTCCTCTTTTGATTCCCAAACACACTTTTTGATACATTGATCATGAAATATAACACATGTGGCAAAAACAACCTAGTATATTAATTCAATGAAAACATGTATAAACATCAATAAAATATCACTGCAAAATCTATTTAAATCCGTCATCTAAAGGTGCCATTCTTCATGGTTTGCATTTCGTACAAATTTTAACTGGTTTAATTCTTAAATAATGAAAATTTCTAATCACCTAGTGTTAATTAGGCTCCTCTTGTTGTTACCAGGACTATTTTTCATGCAATAACTTTGAAATTAACTTTTGTTTCTTTCCTAATAACTATATTCATTATGAAAAATATGCACCGTGGACCATCAATTACATGAATTCATTCAATTTAACAAACAATGGAGTCGTTGATTTTGAATTGCATTTCTTATTGATATTAGTTTGTTGAATTCAAAAATAGAGAGTTTCCAGCGCATCATTTTTTGGTTAACAAGGCTCCTCTTTTGATTCCAAAGCCACTTTTTGATACATTGATAATGAAATATAACACATGTGGTTAAAACAACCTAGTATATTAATTGAATCAAACAAGCATAAACACCAATAAAAATCCAAATCTATATAAATCCATCAACCAAAGGTGCCATTCATCACGGTTTTCCATTTCGTCCAAATGTTAACTGGTTTAATTCCTAAATAATGAGAATTTCTAATCACCTTCGTGTTAATTAGGCTCCTCTTGTTGTCACTAGGACTATTTTTTCATACAATAACCTTGAAATTAACTTTTGATTCTTTCTTAATAACTATATTCATTATGACAAAAAATGCCCATGGGACCATCTATAAGATGAATTCTTTCAATTTAACAGACAATGGAGTCCTTGATTTTTTGAATTGCATTTCTCATTGATATTAATTGTTGAATTCAAAAATAGAGAGTTCCTCGCATCATTTTTTGGTTAGCAAATTTCCTCTTTTGATTCCAAACACACACTTTTTGATACATTGATCATGAAATATAACACATGTGGGCTAAACAACCTAGTATATTAATTGAATCAAACATGTATAAACATCAATAAAACTCCAAATCTATTTAAATCCGTCATCTAAAGGTGCCATTTCTTCATGGTTTGCATTTCGTAAAAATTTTAACTGGTTTAAATTCCTAAATAATGAGAATTTCTAATCACCTCGTGTTAATTACGCTCCTCTTGTTGTTACCTAGGGACTATTTTTCATGCAATAATCTTGAAATTAACTTTTGTTTTCTTTCATGAAAAATATTTTCATTTTGACAAAAATGCTCGTAGGACCATCAATTACATGAATTCATTCAATTTAACAAACAATGGAGTTTCTTGATTTTGAATTGCATTTCTTATCGATATTAATTATAGAATTAAAAAATAGAGAGTTCCTCCCATCATTTCTGGTTATCAAGTTTCCTCTTTTGATTCCGAACATATTTTTTGATACATTGATCATGAAATATAACTCATGTGGTTAAACAACCTCGAGTATATTAATTGAATCAAACATCCATAAACACCAAATAAAAAATCCAAAATCTATATAAATCCATCAACCAAAGGTGCCATTCATCACGTGGTTTGCATTTCGTCCAAAATGTTAACTGGTTTAATTCCTAAATAATGAGAATTTCTAATCACCTCATGTTAATTAGGCTCCTCTTGTTGTTACCAGGACTATTTTTCATACAATAACCTTGAAATTAACTTTTGTTTTCTTTCTTAATAACTATATTCATTATGAAAAAAAATGCCCATGGACCATCTATTTCATGAATTCATTCAATTTAACAAACAATGGAGTCCTTGATTTTGAATTGCTTTTCTTATTGATATTAATTGTTTGAATTCAAAAATAGAGAGTTCCTCCGCATCATTTTGGTTAGCAAATTTCCTCTTTTGATTCCAAACACATTTTTTGATACATTGATCATGAAATATAACACATGTGGTTAAACAACCTAGTATATTAAATGAATCAAACAAGCATAAACACCAATAAAAATCCAAATCTATTTAAATCCATCATCCAAAAGGTGCCATTCATCATGGTTTGCATTTCGTACAAAATGTTAACTGGTTTAATTCCTAAAATAATGAGAATTTCTAATCACCACCTCATGTTAATTAGGCTCCTCTTGTTGTTACCAGGACTATTTTTCATGCAATAACCTTGAAATTAACTTTTGATTCTTTTTAATAACTATATTCCATTATGAAAAAAATGCCCATAGGACCATCAATATAAGATGAATTCATTCAATTTAACAAACAATGGAGAGTCCTTGATTTTGAATTGCATTTCTTATCGATATTAATTGTTGAATTCAAAAAAATAGAGAGTTTTCCTCTGCATCATTTTTGGTTAGCAAGATTTTCCTCTTTTGATTCCAAACACACTTTTTGATACATTGAGCATGAAATATAACACATGTGGCTAAACAACCTAGATATATTAATTGAATCAAACATGTAATAAACATCAATAAAACTCCAAATCTATTTAAATCCATCATCTAAAGGTGTCATTCCTTCATGGTTTGCATTTCGTACAAATGTTAACTGGTTTAATTCCTAAATAATGAGAAATTTCTAATCACCTCGTGTTAATTAGGCTCCTCTTGTTGTTACCTAAGGGACTATTTTTCATGCAATAACCTTGAAATTAACTGTTTTTGTTTCTTTCATGAATAACTATTTTCATTTTGAAAAAAATGCTTCGTGGACCATTCAATTACATGAATTCATTCAATTTAACAAACAATGGAGTTCTTGATTTTTGAATTGCATTTCTTATTGATATTAATTGTTTGAATTCAAAAAAATAGAGAGTTCCTCCCCATCATTTTTGGTTAAGCAAGCCTCCTCTTTTGATTCCAAAACACACTTTTTGATACATTGATCATGAAATATAACACATGTGGTCTAAACAACCTAGTATATTTAATTGAATTCAAACAAGCATAAACACAAATAAAAATCCAAATCCATTTAAATCCATCATCCAAAGGTGCCCATTCATCACGGTTTGCATTTCGTCCAAATGTTAACTGGTTTAATTCCTAAATAATGAGAATTTCTAATCACCTCATGTTAATTAGCGCTCCTCTTGTTGTTACCAGGACTATTTTTCATGCAATAACCTTGAAATTAAACTTTTGATTCTTTCTTAATAAAATATATTCATTTATGAAAAAAATGCCCGTTGACCATCAATTAAGAGAATTCATTCAATTTAACAAACAATGGAGTCCTTGATTTTGAATTGCATTTCTTATAGATATTAATTGTTGAATTCAAAAATATAGAGTTCCTCCATCATCATTTTTGGTTAGCAAGTTTCCTCTTTTGATTCCAAACACATTTTTTGATACAATTGATCATGAAATATAACACATGTGATTAAACAACCTAGTATATTAATTGAATCAAACAAGTTATAAACACCCAATAAAAATCCAAATCTATTTAAATCCATCAACCAAAAGGTGCCATTCATTCATGGTTTGCATTTCGTACAAATGTTTAACTGGTTTTAATTCCTAAATAATGATGAATTTCTAAATCACTTCAATGTTAATTAGGCTCCTCTTGTTGTTTACCTAGGAGGACTATTTTTCATGCAATAACCTTGTAAATTAACTTTTGTTTTCTCTCTTAATAACTATATTCATTATGAAAAAAATGCCCGTGGACCATCAATTACAAGAATTCATTCAATTTAACAAACAATGGAGTCCTTGATTTTGAATTGCATTTTCTTATTGATATTAATTATTGAATTCAAAAATAGAGAGAGTTCCTCCCATCATTTCTGGTTATCAAGTTTCCTCTTTTGATTCCAAACACACTTTTTTGATACATTGATCATGAAATATAAACACATGTGGCATAAACAACCTAGTATATTAATTGAATCAAAACAAGCATAAAACACCAATAAAAATCCAAATCTATTTAAATCCATCAGCTAAAAGGTCGTGCGGGTGCATTTCATCATGTTTGCATTTCGTAACAAATGTTAACATGGTTTTAATTCCTAAATAATGAGAATTTCTAATCACCTCTTGTTAATTAGCTCCTGACTTGTTGTTACCTACAGGACTATTTTTTCATGCAATAAACCTTGAAATTAACGTTTTTGTTTCTTTATCCTAATAACTATTTTCATTATGAAAAAAATGCACGTGGATTCCATCAATTACATGAATTCATTCAATTTAACAAACAATGAGAGTTCTTGATTTGAATTGCATTTCTTTATTGCGATATTAATTGTTGAATTTCAAAAATAAGAGTTCCTCGCATCATTTTCTGGTTATCAAGGCTCCTCTTTTGATTCCTGAACAGCGGCTTTTTTTGATACATTGATCATGAAATATTAACACATGTGGTTAAACAACCTAGTATATTAATGTGAATCAAACAAGCACAAACACCAATAAAAAATCCAAATCTATTTAAATCCATCAAGCCAAAGGTGCTCCAATCTTCACGTGTTTGCCATTTCGGTACAAATGTTTAACTGGTTTCCTCAATTAATTACCTTAATACTAGACAAGTTCTAAATTACCTCATGTTCACAACTTAGCACCACTTGTTGTTTCACCATGACTATATTCATCGAATAACCTGAAAATTAACATTTTGTTTAGCGAGTTCCTAATAACCTATATTCATTATGGGAAAACTAATTCCCGTGGACACCATCAATACTACATGAATTTCATTCAAT
>JBAPLH010002256.1:0-13517 GCA_037897445.1 Ceriops zippeliana
ATTGTGGAAACAATGCCCATGAACCATTTATAAGATGAATTCATTCAAATCCAACAAATAATGGAGTCCTTGATCTTGCATTGCATTTCTTCTTGATATTCATTGGTTGAATTCGAAAAGAAAGAGTACCTCCCATCATTTTATGTTATCTCGGCTTTTGAATTGGTTCTGAAGATACTATTTGATACATTGATCGTGAAATTAGCATTTGTGGATATACAACTTATTATATTTAGGAAACCAAACATGTCTAAATACTATTAAAACTTTGAATCTATTTTCTTCCACCATCCAAAGGAATCATTCATCTTGGTTTTCATTTCATTCGTATGTTATGCGGTGAAATTCTGAAATAATGAGATATTAAAATCCACTGATGCTAATTAGAGTTCTCTTTTTGCTATGAGTACAATTTATCATGCAAGTACAACGAAATGATCTTTTGTTTTATTTTTTAACAATTATATTCATTGTGAAAACAATGCGCATGAACAATCTATAAGATGAATTCATGCAAATCCAACAAAGAGTGGAGTCCTAGATCTTGAATTGTATTTCTTATTGATATTGATTGGTTGACATTCGAAAAGAAATAGTACCTCCCATCATTTTTGGCTACAAAGGCTACTGTTTTAGTTCAAAACACACTTTTGACACCTTCATCATCAAATTAACTTTTGTGGATAGACAACCTAGTATATTAATTAAAACAAACAAGTATAAATGCTATTGAAACACTAAATCTGTTTTTCTCATTTGATAAAAGGAATCATTCAAGTCGGTTTGCATTTCATACTAATGTTAAGTGGTTAGATTCCGAAATAATGAGAGTTTCCAATCTACTGATGCTATTTAAGGATCTCTTTTTGTAAAAGGATCATTTTTTATGGAACGACTATGAAATTAATTTATGTTTCATTCTTAACAACTATATTCATTGTGGAAACAATGCCCATGAACCATTTATAAGATGAATTCATTCAAATCCAACAAATAATAGAGTCCTTGATCTTGCATTGTGTTTCTTATTGATATTCATTGGTTGAATTCGAAAAGAAAGAGTACCTCCCATCATTTTATGTTATCAGGGCTCTTTTATTGGTTCCGAAGACACTTTTTGATACCTTATTGATCATGAAATTAGCATTTGTTGATAGACAACCTATTATATTTAGGAACCCAAACATGTCTAAATATTATTAAAACTTTGAATCTATTTTCCTCCACCATCCAAAGAAATCATTCATCTTGGTTTTCATTTCATTCGTATGTTATGTGGTGAAATTCTGTAATAATGATATATTCCAATCAACTGATGCTAATTAGAGTTCTCTTTTTTCTACAAGTACTATTTATCATGCAACGACCATGAAATGATCTTATTTTTCATTTTTAAAAACTATATTCGTTGCGAAAACAATGCCAATGAACCTCTATAAGATGAATTCATGCAAATCCAACAAAGAGTGGAGTCCTAGATCTTGAATTGTATTTCTTATTCATATTGATTGGTTGACATTCGAAAAGAAAGAGTACCTCCCATCATTTTTGGCTACAAAGGCTACTGTTTTAGTTCCAAACACACTTTTGACACCTTCATCATCAAATTAACTTTTGTGGATAGACAACCTAGTATATCAATTAAAACAAACAAGTATAAAATGCTATTGAAACACTGAATCTGTTTTTCTCATTTAATAAAAGGAATCATTCAAGTTGGTTTGCATTTCATACTAATTTTAATTGGTTAAATTCTGAAATATTGAGTGTTTCCAATCTACTGATGCTATTCAGGGATCTCTTTTTGTAAAAGGATCATTTTTCATGCAACGACTATGAAATTAATTTATGTGTGATTCTTAACAACTATATTCATTGTGGAAACAATGCCCATGAACCATTTATAAGATGAATTCATTCAAATCCAACAAATAATGGAGTCCTTGATCTTGCATTGCATTTCTTCTTGATATTCATTGGTTGAATTCGAAAAGAAAGAGTACCTCCCATCATTTTATGTTATCTCGGCTTTTGAATTGGTTCTGAAGACACTATTTGATTCATTGATCGTGAAATTAGCATTTGTGGATATACAACCTATTATATTTAGGAAACCAAACATGTCTAAATACTATTAAAACTTTGAATCTATTTTCTTCCACCATCCAAAGGAATCATTCATCTTGGTTTTCATTTCATTCGTATGTTATGCGGTGAAATTCTGAAATAATGAGATATTAAAATCCACTGATGCTAATTAGAGTTCTCTTTTTGCTATGAGTACAATTTATCATGCAAGTACAACGAAATGATCTTTTGTTTTATTTTTTAACAATTATATTCATTGTGAAAACAATGCCCATGAACAATCTATAAGATGAATTCATGCAAATCCAACAAAGAGTGGAGTCCTAGATCTTGAATTGTATTTCTTATTGATATTGATTGGTTGACATTCAAAAAGAAATAGTACCTCCCATCATTTTTGGCTACAAAGGCTACTGTTTTAGTTCAAAACACACTTTTGACACCTTCATCATCAAATTAACTTTTGTGGATAGACAACCTAGTATATTAATTAAAACAAACAAGTATAAATGCTATTGAAACACTGAATCTGTTTTTCTCATTTAATAAAAGGAATCATTCAAGTTGGTTTGCATTTCATACTAATTTTAAGTGGTTAAATTCCGAAATAATGAGAGTTTCCAATCTACTGATGCTATTTAGGGATCTCTTTTTGTAAAAGGATCATTTTTCATGCAACGACTATGAAATTAATTTATGTGTCATTCTTAAGAACTATATTCATTGTGGAAACAATGCCAATGAACCATTTATAAGATGAATTCATTCAAATCCAACAAATAATGGAGTCCTTGATATTGGATTGCATTTCTTATTGATATTCATTGGTTGAATTTGAAAAGAAAGAGTACCTCCCATCATTTTATGTTATTAGGGCTCTTTTTTTGGTTCCAAAGACACTTTTTGATACATTGATCATGAAATTAGCATTTGTGGATAGACAACCTATTATATTTAGGAACCCAAACATGCCTAAATACTATTAAAACTTTGAATCTATTTTCTTCCACCATCCAAAGGAATCATTCATCCTGGTTTCATTTCCTTCATATGTTATGCGGTGAAATTCTGAAATAATGAGATATTCCCATCCACTGATGCTAATTAGAGTTCTCTTTTTGCTATGAGTACAATTTATCATGCAAGTACAACGAAATGATCTTTTGTTTTATTTTTTAACAATTATATTCATTGTGAAAACAATGCCCATGAACAATCTATAAGATGAATTCATGCAAATCCAACAAAGAGTGGAGTCCTAGATCTTGAATTGTATTTCTTATTGATATTGATTGGTTGACATTCAAAAAGAAATAGTACCTCCCATCATTTTTGGCTACAAAGGCTACTGTTTTAGTTCAAAACACACTTTTGACACCTTCATCATCAAATTAACTTTTGTGGATAGACAACCTAGTATATTAATTAAAACAAACAAGTATAAATGCTATTGAAACACTGAATCTGTTTTTCTCATTTAATAAAAGGAATCATTCAAGTTGGTTTGCATTTCATACTAATGTTAAGTGGTTAAATTCTGAAATAATGAGAGTTTCCAATCTACTGATGCTATTTAGGGATCTCTTTTTGTAAAAGGATCATTTTTCATGCAACGACTATGAAATTAATTTATGTGCCACTCTTAACAACTATATTCATTGTGGAAACAATGCCCATGAACCATTTATAAGATGAATTCATTCAAATCCAACAAATAATGGAGTCCTTGATATTGGATTGCATTTCTTATTGATATTCATTGGTTGAATTTGAAAAGAAAGAGTACTTCCCATCATTTTATGTTATCAGGGCTCTTTTATTGGTTCCGAGACACTTTTTGATACATTGATCATGAAATTAGCATTTGTGGATAGACAACCTATTATATTTAGGAACCCAAACATGCCTAAATACTATTAAAACTTTGAATCTATTTTCTTCCACCATCCAAAGGAATCATTCATCTTGGTTTTCATTTCATTCGTATGTTATGTGGTGAAATTCTGAAATAATGAGATATTCCAATCAACTGATTCTAATTAGAGTTCTCTTTTTTCTACGAGTACTATTTGTCATGCAACGACCATGAAATGATCTTATGTTTCATTTTTAACAACTATATTCGTTGCGAAAACAATGCCAAGGAAGCTATATAAGATGAATTCATTGAAATCCAACAAAGAATGGAGTCGTACATCTTCAATTGTATTTCTTATTGATATCGATTGGTTGACTTCCAAAAGAAAGAGTACCTCCCATCATTTTTGACTGCAAAGGCTGCTGTTTTAGTTCCAAACACACTTTTGACACCTTCATCATCAAATTAACTTTTGTGTATAGACAACCTAGTATATTAATTAAAACAAACAAGTATAAATGCTATTGAAACACTAAATCTGTTTTTCTCATTTGATAAAAGGAATCATTCAAGTTGGTTTGCATTTCATACTAATGTTAAGTGGTTAAATTCCGAAATAATGAGAGTTTCCAATCTACTAATGCTTTTTAGGGATCTCTTTTTGTAAAAGGATCATTTTTCATGCAACGACTATGAAATTAATTTATGTGTCATTCTTAACAACTATATTCATTGTGGAAACAATGCCCATGAACCATTTATAAGATGAATTCATTCAAATCCAACAAATAATGGAGTCCTTGATCTTGCATTGCATTTCTTATTGATATTCATTGGTTGAATTCGAAAAGAAAGAGTACCTCCCATCATTTTATGTTATCAGGGCTCTTTTATTGGTTCCGAAGATAATTTTTGATACATTGATCATGAAATTAGCATTTGTGGATAGACAACCTATTATATTTAGGAACCCAAACATGTCTAAATACTATTAAAACTTTGAATCTATTTTCTTCCACCATCCAAAGAAATCATTCATCTTGGTTTTCATTTCATTCGTATGTTATGTGGTGAAATTCTGAAATAATGAGATATTCCAATCAACTGATTCTAATTAGAGTTCTCTTTTTTCTACGAGTACTATTTGTCATGCAACGACCATGAAATGATCTTATGTTTCATTTTTAACAACTATATTCGTTGCGAAAACAATGCCAAGGAAGCTATATAAGATGAATTCATTGAAATCCAACAAAGAATGGAGTCGTACATCTTCAATTGTATTTCTTATTGATATCGATTGGTTGACTTCCAAAAGAAAGAGTACCTCCCATCATTTTTTACTACAAAGGCTGCTGTTTTAGTTCCAAACACACTTTTGACACCTTCATCATCAAATTAACTTTTGTGTATAGACAACCTAGTATATTAATTAAAACAAACAAGTATAAATGCTATTGAAACACTAAATCTGTTTTTCTCATTTGATAAAAGGAATCATTCAAGTCGGTTTGCATTTCATACTAATGTTAAGTGGTTAGATTCCGAAATAATGAGAGTTTCCAATCTACTGATGCTATTTAAGGATCTCTTTTTGTAAAAGGATCATTTTTGATGGAACGACTATGAAATTAATTTATGTTTCATTCTTAACAACTATATTCATTGTGGAAACAATGCCCATGAACCATTTATAAGATGAATTCATTCAAATCCAACAAATAATGGAGTCCTTGATCTTGCATTGCGTTTCTTATTGATATTCATTGGTTGAATTCGAAAAGAAAGAGTACCTCCCATCATTTTATGTTATCAGGGCTCTTTTATTGGTTCCGAAGACACTTTTTGATACCTTATTGATCATGAAATTAGCATTTGTTGATAGACAACCTATTATATTTAGGAACCCAAACATGTCTAAATACTATTAAAACTTTGAATCTATTTTCTTCCACCATCCAAAGAAATCATTCATCTTGGTTTTCATTTCATTCGTATGTTATGTGGTGAAATTCTGAAATAATGAGATATTCCAATCAACTGATACTAATTAGAGTTCTCTTTTTTCTACGAGTACTATTTATCATGCAACGACCATGAAATGATCTTATGTTTCATTTTTAACAACTATATTCGTTGCGAAAACAATGCCAATGAACCTCTATAAGATGAATTCATTGAAATCCAACAAAGAATGGAGTCATAGATCTTCAATTGTATTTCTTATTGATATCGATTGGTTGACTTCCAAAAGAAAGAGTACCTCCCATCATTTTTTACTACAAAGGCTGCTGTTTTAGTTCCAAACACACTTTTGACACCTTCATCATCAAATTAACTTTTGTGTATAGACAACCTAGTATATTAATTAAAACAAACAAGTATAAATGCTATTGAAACACTGAATCTGTTTTTCTCATTTAATAAAAGGAATCATTCAAGTTGGTTTGCATTTCATACTAATTTTAAATGGTTAAATTCAGAAATATTGAGAGTTTCCAATCTACTGATGCTATTCAGGGATCTCTTTTTGTAAAAGGATCATTTTTCATGCAACGACTATGAAATTAATTTATGTGTGATTCTTAACAACTATATTCATTGTGGAAACAATGCCCATGAACCATTTATAAGATGAATTCATTCAAATCCAACAAATAATGGAGTCCTTGATCTTGCATTGCATTTCTTCTTGATATTCATTGGTTGAATTCGAAAAGAAAGAGTACCTCCCATCATTTTATGTTATCTCGGCTTTTGAATTGGTTCTGAAGATACTATTTGATACATTGATCGTGAAATTAGCATTTGTGGATATACAACTTATTATATTTAGGAAACCAAACATGTCTAAATACTATTAAAACTTTGAATCTATTTTCTTCCACCATCCAAAGGAATCATTCATCTTGGTTTTCATTTCATTCGTATGTTATGCGGTGAAATTCTGAAATAATGAGATATTAAAATCCACTGATGCTAATTAGAGTTCTCTTTTTGCTATGAGTACAATTTATCATGCAAGTACAACGAAATGATCTTTTGTTTTATTTTTTAACAATTATATTCATTGTGAAAACAATGCGCATGAACAATCTATAAGATGAATTCATGCAAATCCAACAAAGAGTGGAGTCCTAGATCTTGAATTGTATTTCTTATTGATATTGATTGGTTGACATTCGAAAAGAAATAGTACCTCCCATCATTTTTGGCTACAAAGGCTACTGTTTTAGTTCAAAACACACTTTTGACACCTTCATCATCAAATTAACTTTTGTGGATAGACAACCTAGTATATTAATTAAAACAAACAAGTATAAATGCTATTGAAACACTGAATCTGTTTTTATCATTTAATAAAAGGAATCATTCAAGTTGGTTTGCATTTCATACTAATTTTAAGTGGTTAAATTCCGAAATAATCAGAGTTTCCAATCTACTGATGCTATTTAGGGATCTCTTTTTGTAAAAGGATCATTTTTCATGCAACGACTATGAAATTAATTTATGTGTCATTCTTAACAACTATATTCATTGTGGAAACAATGCCAATGAACCATTTATAAGATGAATTCATTCAAATCCAACAAATAATGGAGTCCTTGATATTGCATTGCATTTCTTATTGATATTCATTGGTTGAATTTGAAAAGAAAGAGTACCTCCCATCATTTTATGTTATCAGGGGTCTTTTTTTGGTTCCGAAGACACTTTTTGATACATTGATCATGAAATTAGCATTTGTGGATAGACAACCTATTATATTTAGGAACCCAAACATGTCTAAATACTATTAAAACTTTGAATCTATTTTCTTCCACCATCCAAAGGAATCATTCATCTGGGTTTTCATTTCATTCGTATGTTATGTGGTGAAATTCTGAAATAATGAGATATTCCAATCAACTGATGCTAATTAGAGTTCTCTTTTTTCTACGAGTACTGTTTAGCATGCAACGACCATGAAATGATCTTATGTTTCATTTTTAACAACTATATTCGTTACGAAAACAATGCCAATGAACCTCTATAAGATGAATTCATTGAAATCCAGCAAAGAATGGAGTCCTAGATCTTCAATTGTATTTCTTATTGATATCGATTGGTTGACTTCCAAAAGAAAGAGTACCTCCCATCATTTTTGGCTACAAAGGTTGCTGTTTTAGTTCCAAACACACTTTTGACACCTTCATCATCAAATTAACTTTTGTGTATAGATAACCTAGTATATTAATTAAAACAAACAAGTATAAATGCTATTGAAACACTGAATCTCATTTTCTCATTTAATAAAAGGAATCATTCAAGTTGGTTTGCATTTCATACTAATGTTAAGCAGTTAACTTCTGAAATAATGAGAGTTTCCAATCTACTGATGCTATTTAGGGATCTCTTTTTGTAAAAGGATCATTTTTCATGCAACGACTATGAAATTAATTTATGTGCCACTCTTAACAACTATATTCATTGTGGAAACAATGCCCATGAACCATTTATAAGATGAATTCATTCAAATCCAACAAATAATGGAGTCCTTGATATTGGATTGCATTTCTTATTGATATTCATTGGTTGAATTTGAAAAGAAAGAGTACTTCCCATCATTTTATGTTATCAGGGCTCTTTTATTGGTTCCGAAGACACTTTTTGATACATTGATCATGAAATTAGCATTTGTGGATAGACAACCTATTATATTTAGGAACCCAAACATGCCTAAATACTATTAAAACTTTGAATCTATTTTCTTCCACCATCCAAAGGAATCATTCATCTAGGTTTTCACTTTATTCATATGTTATGTGGTGAAATTCTGAAATAATGAGATATTCCAATCAACTGATGCTGATTAGAGTTCTCTTTTTTCTACGAGTACTATTTATCATGCAACGACCATGAAATGATCTTATGTTTCATTTTTAGCAACTATATTCGTTGCAAAAACAATGCCAATGAACCTCTATAAGATGAATTCATTGAAATCCAACAAAGAATGGAGTCGTAGATCTTCAATTGTATTTCTTATTGATATCAATTGGTTGACTTCCAAAAGAAAGAGTACCTCCCATCATTTTTGGCTACAAAGGATGTTGTTTTAGTTCCAAACACACTTTTGACACCTTCATCATCAAATTAACTTTTATGGATAGACAACCTAGTATATTAATTAGAACAAACAAGTATAAATGCTATTGAAACACTGAATCTGTTTTTCTCATTTAATAAAAGGAATCATTCAAGTTGGTTTGCATTTCATACTAATGTTAAGTGGTTAAATTCCGAAATAATGAGAGTTTCCAATCTACTGATGCTATTTAGGGATCTCTTTTTGTAAAAGGATCATTTTTCATGCAATGACCATGAAATTAATTTATGTGTCATTCTTAACAGCTATATTCATTGTGGAAACAATGCCAATGAACCATTTATAAGTTGAATTCATTCAAATCCAACAAATAACGAAGTCCTTGATCTTGCATTGCATTTCTTATTGATATTCATTGGTTGAATTCCAAAAGAAAGAGAACCTCCCATCATTTTCGGTTATAAGGGCTGTTGTTTTAGTTCAAAACACACTTTTGACACCGTGATCAAGAAATTAACTTTTGTGGATAGACAACCTAGTATATTAATTAAAACAAACAAGTATAAATGCTATTTAAACACTAAATCTGTTTTCCTCATTTAATCAAAGGAATCATTCAAGTTGGTTTGCATTTCATACTAATGTTAGTGGTTAAATTCCAAAATAATGAGAGTTTCCAATCTACTGATGCTATTTAAGGATCTCTTTTTGTAAAAGGATCATTTTTGATGGAACGACTATGAAATTAATTTATGTTTCATTCTTAACAACTATATTCATTGTGGAAACAATGCCCATGAACCATTTATAAGATGAATTCATTCAAATCCAACAAATAATGGAGTCCTTGATCTTGCATTGCGTTTCTTATTGATATTCATTGGTTGAATTCGAAAAGAAAGAGTACCTCCCATCATTTTATGTTATCAGGGCTCTTTTATTGGTTCCGAAGACACTTTTTGATACCTTATTGATCATGAAATTAGCATTTGTTGATAGACAACCTATTATATTTAGGAACCCAAACATGTCTAAATATTATTAAAACTTTGAATCTATTTTCCTCCACCATCCAAAGAAATCATTCATCTTGGTTTTCATTTCATTCGTATGTTATGTGGTGAAATTCTGTAATAATGATATATTCCAATCAACTGATGCTAATTATAGTTCTCTTTTTTCTACAAGTACTATTTATCATGCAACGACCATGAAATGATCTTATTTTTCATTTTTAACAACTATATTCGTTGCGAAAACAATGCCAATGAACCTCTATAAGATGAATTCATGCAAATCCAACAAAGAGTGGAGTCCTAGAACTTGAATTGTATTTCTTATTGATATAGATTGGTTGACATTCGAAAAGAAAGAGTACCTCCCATCATTTTTGGCTACAAAGGCTGCTGTTTTAGTTCCAAACACAATTTTGACACCTTCATCATCAAATTAACTTTTGTGGATAGACAACCTAGTATATTAATTAAAACAAACAAGTATAAATGCTATTGAAACACTGAATCTGTTTTTCTCATTTAATAAAAGGAATCATTCAAGTTGGTTTGCATTTCATACTATTTTTACGTGGTTAAATTCCGAAATAATGAGAGTTTCCAATCTGCTGATGCTATTTAGGGATCTCTTTTTGTAAAGGGATCATTTTTCATGCAACGACTATGAAATTAATTTATGTGTCATTCTTAACAACTATATTCATTGTGGAAACAATGCCCATGAACCATTTATAAGATGAATTCATTCAAATCCAACAAATAATGGAGTCCTTGATATTGCATTGCATTTCTTATTGATATTCATTGGTTGAATTTGAAAAGAAAGAGTACCTCCCATCATTTTATGTTATTAGGGCTCTTCTATTTGTTTCCACGACACTTTTTGATACATTGATCATGAAATTAGCATTTGTGGATAGACAACCTATTATATTAAGGAACCCAAACATGTCTAAATACTATTAAAACTTTGAATCTAGTTTCTTCCACCATCCAAAGGAATCATTCATCTTGGTTTTCATTTCATTCGTATGTTATGTGGTGAAATTCTGAAATAATGAGATATTCCAATTAACTGATGCTAAATAGAGTTCTCTTTTTGCTACGAGTACAATTTATCATGCAAGGACAAGGAAATGATCTTTTGTTTCATTTGTAACAATTATATTCATTGTGAAAACAATGCCCATGAACAATCTATAAGATGAATTCATGCAAATCCAACAAAGAGTGGAGTCCTAGATCTTGAATTGTATTTCTTATTCATATTGATTGGTTGACATTCGAAAAGAAAGAGTACCTCCCATCATTTTTGGCTACAAAGGCTACTGTTTTAGTTCCAAACACACTTTTGACACCTTCATCATCAAATTAACTTTTGTGGATAGACAACCTTGTATATTAATTAAAACAAACAAGTATAAATGCTATTAAAACACTGAATCTATTTTCCTCATTTAATAAAAGGAATCATTCAAGTTCGTTTGCATTTCATACTAATGTTAAGCAGTTAACTTCTGAAATAATGAGAGTTTCCAATCTACTGATGCTATTTAGGGATCTCTTTTTGTAAAAGGATCATTTTTCATGCAACTACTATGAAATTAATTAATGTGTCATTCTTAACAACTATATTCATTGTGGAAACAATGCCCATGAACCATTTATAAGATGAATTCATTCAAATCCAACAAATAATGGAGTCCTTGATCTTGCATTGCATTTCTTATAGATATTCATTGGTTGAATTCCAAAAGAAAGAGTAGCTCCCGTCATTTTATGTTATCAAGGCTCTTCTATTGGTTCTGAAGACACTTTTTGATACATTGATCATAAAATTAGCATTCGTGGATAGACAACCTACTATATTAAGGAAAGCAAACATGTCTAAATACTATTAAACCTTTGAATCTAATTTCTTCCACCATCCAAAGGAATCATTCGTATTGGTTTTCATTTCATTAGTATGTTATGTGGTGAAATTCAGATATAATGAGATATTCCAATCAACTGATGCTAATTAGAGTTCTCTTTTTGCTATGAGTGCTATTTATCATGCAATGACAATGAAATGATCTGTTGTTTCATTTCTAACAATGATATTCATTGTGAAAACAATGCCCATGAACAATCTAGAAGATGAATTCATTCAAATCTAACAAAGAGTTGAGTCCTAGATCATGAATTGTATTTCTTATTGATATCGATTGAATAACAATCGAAAAGAAAGAGTACCTCCCATCATTTTTGGCTACAATAGCTGTTGTTTTAGTTCCAAACACACTTTTGACACCTTGATCATGAAATTAACTGTTGTGGATAGACAACCTAGTATAATAATTAAAACAAACAAGTATAAATGCTATTGAAACACTGAATCTATTTTCCTCATTTAATAATAGGAATCATTCAAGTTGGTTTGCATTTCATACTAAAGTTAAGTGGTTAAATTTTGAAATAATGTGAATTTCCAATCTACTGATGCTATTTAGGGATCTCTTTTTGTAAAAGAATCATTTTTCATGCAACGAAAATGAAATTAATTTATGTGTCATTCTTAACAACTATATTCATTGTGGAAACAATGCCCATGAACCATTTATAAGATGAATTCATTCAAATCCAACAAAGAATGTAGTCATTGATCTTGCATTGCATTTCTTATTGATATTGATTGGTTGAATTCGAAAAGAAAGAGTACCTCCCATCATTTTATGTTATCATGGCTCTTCTATTGGTTCCGAAGACACTTTTTGATACATTGATCATGAAATTAGCATTTGTGGATAGACAACCTATTATATTTAGGAACCCAAACATGCCTAAATACTATTAAAACTTTGAATCTATTTTCTTCCACCATCCAAAGGAATCATTCATCTTGGTTTTCATTTCATTCGTATGTTATGTGGTGAAATTCTGAAATAATGAGATATTCCAATCAACTGATGCTAATTAGAGTTCTCTTTTTTCTACGAGTACTATTTATCATGCAACGACCATGAAATGATCTTATGTTTCATTTTTAACAACTATATTCGTTGCGAAAACAATGCCAACGAACCTATATAAGATGAATTCATTGATATCTTTTTTGTAAAAGGATCATTTTTCATGCAACGACTATGAAATTAATTTATGTGCCATTCTTAAAAACTATATTCATTGTGGAAACAATGCCCATGAACCATTTATAAGATGAATTCATTAAAATCCAACAAATAATGGAGTCCTCGATCTTGAATTGCATTACTTATTGATATTCATTGGTTGAATTCCAAAAAAAAGAGTCCCTCCTATCATTTTATGTTATCAAGGCTCTTCTATTGGTTCTGAAGACACTTTTTGATACATTGATCATGAAATTAGCATTTGTGGATAGACAACCCATTATATTAAGGAAACCAAACATGTCTAAATACTATTAAAATCTTTGAATCTATTTTCTTCAACCATCCAAAGGAATCAT
>JBAPLH010002257.1:0-22196 GCA_037897445.1 Ceriops zippeliana
CAATAAGAAAAAGCAAATCAAGATCAGGGACCCCATTGTTTGTTGGAATTGAAAGAATTCATGGGTATAGATGGGTTCCATGGATATTGATTTCACAATAAATATATTCGTTAAGTATGACACAAACGATAATTTTCATGGTCATTGAATGAAAAATAGTCTGTGGAACAGAAAGAGGAGTGTAATTAGCTGGAGGCGCATTGAATGTCTCATTATTTTTTGAATGAAAACTACTTAACAATGGTACCAAAATGCAAAACAAGATGAATGAATTCTTCGATTGGTGGAAGTAAACACATTTAGAGTGTTAATAGGGTTTAGAATGGTTTGTTTTAATGAATATACTTAGTAGTTTAGGCACAAGTGTTAATTTCATGATCTTTTTATCAAAAAGTGAGCTTGTAAACCAAAAAGGATACTTGCTAAGTAGAAATGATGGGACAGACTCTTTATTTTGTATTTCCACCAATTAATATCAATAAGAAAAGCAAATCAAGATCAGGGACACCATTGTTTGTTGGAATTGAAAGAATTCATGGTATAGATGGTTCATGGATATTGATTTCACAATCAATATATTCGTTAAGTATGACACAAACGATAATTTCATGGTCATTGAATGAAAAATAGTCTTTGGAACAGAAAGAGGAGTGTAATTAGCTGGAGGTGCATTGAATGTCTCATTATTTTTGAATGAAACTACTTAACAATTGTACGAAATGCAAACAAGATGAATGAATTCTTTGATTGGAGGAAGTAAACACATTTAGAGTGTTAATAGGGTTTTAGAATGGTTTGTTTTTAATGAATATACTTAGTAGTTTAGGCACAAGTGTTAATTTCATGATCTTTTTATCAAAAAGTGTATTTGTAAACCAAAAAGGATACTTGCTAAGTAGAAATGATGGGACAGACTCTTTATTTTGTATTTCCACCAATTAATATCAATAAGAAAAGCAAATCAAGATCAGGGACATCCATTGTTTGTTGGAATTGAAAGAATTCATGGTATAGATGGTTCATGGATATTGATTTCACAATTAATATATTCGTTAAGTATGACACAAACGATAATTTCATGGTCATTGAATGAAAAATAGTCTTTGGAACAGAAAGAGGAGTGTAATTAGCTGGAGGCGCATTGAATGTCTCATTATTTTTTGAATGAAACTACTTAACAATGGTACCAAATGCAAAACAAGATGAATGAATTCTTCGATTGGTGGAAGTAAACACATTTAGAGTGTTAATAGGGTTTAGAATGGTTTGTTTTAATGAATATACTTAGTAGTTTAGGCACAAGTGTTAATTTCATGATCTTTTTATCAAAAAGTGTGTTTGTAAACCAAAAAGGATACTTGCTAAGTAGAAATGATGGGACGGACTCTTTATTTTGTATTTCCACCAATTAATATCAATAAGAAAAGCAAATCAAGATCAGGGGACTCCATTGTTTGTTGGAATTGAAAGAATTCATGGTATAGATGGTTCATGGATATTGATTTCACAATTAATATATTCGTTAAGTATGACACAAACGATAATTTCATGGTCATTGAATGAAAAATAGTCTTTGGAACAGAAAGAGGAGTGTAATTAGCTGGAGGCGCATTGAATGTCTCATTATTTTTGAATGAAACTACTTAACAATTGTACGAAAATGCAAAACAAGATGAATGAATTCTTTGATTGGTGGAAGTAAACACATTTAGAGTGTTAATAGGGTTTAGAATGGTTTGTTTTAATGAATATAGTTAGTAGTTTAGGCACAAGTGTTAATTTCATGATCTTTTTATCAAAAAGTGTGTTTGTAAACCAAAAAAGGATACTTGCTAAGTAGAAATGATGGGACAGACTCTTTATTTTGTATTTTCCACCAATTAATATCAATAAGAAAAGCAAATCAAGATCAGGGACACACCATTGTTTGTTGGAATTGAAAGAATTCATGGTATAGATGGTTCATGGATATTGATTTCACAATTAATATATTCGTTAAGTATGACACAAACGATAATTTCATGGTCATTGAATGAAAAATAGTCTTTGGAACAGAAAGAGGAGTGTAAATTAGCTGGAGGCGCATTGAATGTCTCATTATTTTTGAATGAAACTACTTAACAATTGTACCAAATGCAAACCAAGATGAATGAATTCTTCGATTGGAGGAAGTAAACACATTTAGAGTGTTAATAGGGGTTTAGAATGGTTTGTTTTAATGAATATACTTAGTAGTTTAGGCACAAGTGTTAATTTCATGATCTTTTTATCAAAAAGTGTATTTGTAAACCAAAAAGGATACTTGCTAAGTAGAAATGATGGGACAGACTCTTTATTTTGTATTTCCACCAATTAATATCAATAAGAAAAGCAAATCAAGATCAGGGACTCCATTGTTTGTTGGAATTGAAAGAATTCATGGTATAGATGGTTCATGGATATTGATTTCACAATTAATATATTCGTTAAGTATGACACAAACGATAATTTCATGGTCATTGAATGAAAAATAGTTTTTGGAACAGAAAGAGGAGTGTAATTAGCTGGAGGCGCATTGAATGTCTCATTATTTTTGAATGAAACTACTTAACAATTGTACGAAATGCAAACCTAGATGAATGAATGCTTCGATTGGTGGAAGTAAACACATTTAGAGTGTTAATAGGGTTTAGAATGGTTTGTTTTAATGAATATAGTTAGTAGTTTAGGCACAAGTGTTAATTTGATGATCTTTGTATCAAAAAGTGTGTTTGTAGACAAAAAAAAGATACTTGCTAAGTACAAATGATGGGACAGACTCTTTATTTTGTATTTCAACCAATTAATATCAATAAGAAAAGCAAATGAAGATCTGGGACTCCATTGTTTGTTGGAATTGAAAGAATTCATGGTATAGATGGTTCATGGATATTGATTTCACAATCAATATATTCGTTAAGTATGACACAAATGATAATTTCATGGTCATTGAATGAAAAATAGTCTTTGGAACAGAAAGAGGAGTGTAATTAGCTGGAGGTGCATTGAATATCTCATTATTTTTGAATGAAACTACTTAACAATTGTACGAAATGCAAACCAAGATGAATGAATTCTTTGATTGGAGGAAGTAAACACATTTAGAGTGTTAATAGGGTTTAGAATGGTTTGTTTTAATGAATATACTTAGTAGTTTAGGCACAAGTGTTAATTTCATGATCTTTTTATCAAAAAGTGTATTTGTAAACCAAAAAGGATACTTGCTAAGTAGAAATGATGGGACAGACTCTTTATTTTGTATTTCCACCAATTAATATCAATAAGAAAAGCAAATCAAGATCAGGGACCCCATTGTTTGTTGGAATTGAAAGAATTCATGGTATAGATGGTTCATGGATATTGATTTCACAATTAATATATTCGTTAAGTATGACACAAACGATAATTTCATGGTCATTGAATGAAAAATAGTTTTTGGAACAGAAAGAGGAGTGTAATTAGCTGGAGGCGCATTGAATGTCTCATTATTTTTGAATGAAACTACTTAACAATGGTACCAAATGCAAAACAAGATGAATGAATTCTTCGATTGGTGGAAGTAAACACATTTAGAGTGTTAATAGGGTTTAGAATGGTTTTGTTTTCATGAAATATAGTTAGTAGTTTAGGCACAAGTGTTAATTTCATGATCTTTGTATCAAAAAGTGTGTTTGTAGACTAAAAAGGATACTTGCTAAGTAGAAATGATAGGACGGACTCTTTATTTTGTATTTCCACTAATTAATATCAATAAGAAAAGCAAATCAAGATCAGGGACACCATTGTTTTGTTGGAATTGAAAGAATTCATGGTATAGATGGTTCATGGATATTGATTTCACAATTAATATATTCGTTAAGTATGACACAAACGATAATTTCATGGTCATTGAATGAAAAATAGTCTTTGGAACAGAAAGAGGAGTGTAATTAGCTGGAGGTGCATTGAATGTCTCATTATTTTTGAATGAAACTACTTAACAATTGTACGAAATGCAAACCAAGATGAATGAATTCTTTGATTGGTGGAAGTAAACACATTTAGAGTGTTAATAGGGTTTAGAATGGTTTGTTTTAATGAATATACTTAGTAGTTTAGGCACAAGTGTTAATTTCATGATCTTTTTATCAAAAAGTGTATTTGTAAACCAAAAAGGATACTTGCTAAGTAGAAATGATGGGACAGACTCTTTATTTTGTATTTCCACCAATTAATATCAATAAGAAAAGCAAATCAAGATCAGGGACCCCATTGTTTGTTGGAATTGAAAGAATTCATGGTATAGATGGTTCATGGATATTGATTTCACAATTAATATATTCGTTAAGTATGACACAAACGATAATTTCATGGTCATTGAATGAAAAATAGTTTTTGGAACAGAAAGAGGAGTGTAATTAGCTGGAGGCGCATTGAATGTCTCATTATTTTTGAATGAAACTACTTAACAATGGTACCAAATGCAAAACAAGATGAATAAATTCTTCGATTGGTGGAAGTAAACACATTTAGAGTGTCAATAGGGTTTAGAATGGTTTGTTTTCATGAATATAGTTAGTAGTTTAGGCACAAGTGCTAATTTCATGATCTTTGTATCAAAAAGTGTGTTTGTAGACTAAAAAGGATACTTGCTAAGTAGAAATGATAGGACGGACTCTTTATTTCGTATTTCCACTAATTAATATCAATAAGAAAAGCAAATCAAGATCAGGGACACCATTGTTTGTTGGAATTGAAAGAATTCATGGTATAGATGGTTCATGGATATTGATTTCACAATTAATATATTCGTTAAGTATGACACAAACGATAATTTCATGGTCATTGAATGAAAAATAGTCTTTGGAACAGAAAGAGGAGTGTAATTAGCTGGAGGTGCATTGAATGTCTCATTATTCTTGAATGAAACTACTTAACAATTGTACGAAATGCAAACCAAGATGAATGAATTCTTTGATTGGTGGAAGTAAACACATTTAGAGTGTTAATAGGGTTTAGAATGGTTTGTTTTAATGAATATACTTAGTAGTTTAGGCACAAGTGTTAATTTCATGATCTTTTTATCAAAAAGTGTATTTGTAAACCAAAAAGGATACTTGCTAAGTAGAAATGATGGGACAGACTCTTTATTTTGTATTTCCACCAATTAATATCAATAAGAAAAGCAAATCAAGATCAGGGACCCCATTGTTTGTTGGAATTGAAAGAATTCATGGTATAGATGGTTCATGGATATTGATTTCACAATTAATATATTCGTTAAGTATGACACAAACGATAATTTCATGGTCATTGAATGAAAAATAGTTTTTGGAACAGAAAGAGGAGTGTAATTAGCTGGAGGCGCATTGAATGTCTCATTATTTTTTAATGAAACTACTTAACAATGGTACCAAATGCAAAACAAGATGAATGAATTCTTCGATTGGTGGAAGTAAACACATTTAGAGTGTCAATAGGGTTTAGAATGGTTTGTTTTCATGAATATAGTTAGTAGTTTAGGCACAAGTGCTAATTTCATGATCTTTGTATCAAAAAGTGTGTTTGTAGACAAAAAAGGATACTTGCTAAGTAGAAATGATAGGACGGACTCTTTATTTCGTATTTCCACTAATTAATATCAATAAGAAAAGCAAATCAAGATCAGGGACACCATTGTTTGTTGGAATTGAAAGAATTCATGGTATAGATGGTTCATGGATATTGATTTCACAATTAATATATTCGTTAAGTATGACACACAAACGATAATTTCATGGTCATTGAATGAAAAATAGTTTTTTGGAACAGAAAGAGGAGTGTAATTAGCTGGAGGCGCATTGAATGTCTCATTATTTTTGAATGAAACTACTTAACAATTGTACGAAATGCAAACCAAGATGAATGAATTCTTTGATTGGAGGAAGTAAACACATTTAGAGTGTTAATAGGGTTTAGAATGGTTTGTTTTAATGAATATAGTTTAGTAGTTTAGGCACAAGTGTTAATTTCATGATCTTTTTATCAAAAATTGTATTTGTAAAACAAAAAGGATACTTGCTAAGTAGAAATGATGGGCCAGACTCTTTATTTTGTATTTCCACCAATTAATATCAATAAGAAAAGCAAATCAAGATCAGGGACACCATTGTTTGTTGGAATTGAAAGAATTCATGGTATAGATGGTTCATGGATATTGATTTCACAATTAATATATTCGTTAAGTATGACACAAACGATAATTTCATGGTCATTGAATGAAAAATAGTCTTTGGAACAGAAAGAGGAGTGTAATTAGCTGGAGGTGCATTGAATGTCTCATTATTTTTGAATGAAACTACTTAACAATTGTACGAAATGCAAACCAAGATGAATGAATTCTTTGATTGGTGGAAGTAAACACATTTAGAGTGTTAATAGGGTTTAGAATGGTTTGTTTTAATGAATATACTTAGTAGTTTAGGCACAAGTGTTAATTTCATGATCTTTTTATCAAAAAGTGTATTTGTAAACCAAAAAGGATACTTGCTAAGTAGAAATGATGGGACAGACTCTTTATTTTGTATTTCCACCAATTAATATCAATAAGAAAAGCAAATCAAGATCAGGGACACCATTGTTTGTTGGAATTGAAAGAATTCATGGTATAGATGGTTCATGGATATTGATTTCACAATTAATATATTCGTTAAGTATGACACAAACGATAATTTCATGGTCATTGAATGAAAAATAGTCTTTGGAACAGAAAGAGGAGTGTAATTAGCTGGAGGCGCATTGAATGTCTCATTATTTTTGAATGAAACTACTTAACAATTGTACGAAATGCAAAACAAGATGAATGAATTCTTTGATTGGAGGAAGTAAACACATTTAGAGTGTTAATAGGGTTTTAGAATGGTTTGTTTTAATGAATATACTTAGTAGTTTAGGCACAAGTGTTAATTTCATGATCTTTTTATCAAAAAGTGTATTTGTAAACCAAAAAGGATACTTGCTAAGTAGAAATGATGGGACAGACTCTTTATTTTGTATTTCCACCAATTAATATCAATAAGAAAAGCAAATCAAGATCAGGGACACCATTGTTTGTTGGAATTGAAAGAATTCATGGTATAGATGGTTCATGGATATTGATTTCACAATTAATATATTCGTTAAGTATGACACAAACGATAATTTCATGGTCATTGAATGAAAAATAGTCTTTGGAACAGAAAGAGGAGTGTAATTAGCTGGAGGCGCATTGAATGTCTCATTATTTTTGAATGAAACTACTTAACAATTGTACGAAATGCAAACCAAGATGAATGAATTCTTTGATTGGGGGAAGTAAACACATTTAGAGTGTCAATAGGGTTTAGAATGGTTTGTTTTCATGAATATAGTTAGTAGTTTAGGCACAAGTGTGTTAATTTCATGATCTTTGTATCAAAAAGTGTGTTTGTAGACAAAAAGGATACTTGCTAAGTAGAAAATGATAGGACGGACTCTTTATTTCGTATTTCCACTAATTAATATCAATAAGAAAAGCAAATCAAGATCAGGGACACCATTGTTTGTTGGAATTGAAAGAATTCATGGTATAGATGGTTCATGGATATTGATTTCACAATTAATATATTCGTTAAGTATGACACAAACGATAATTTCATGGTCATTGAATGAAAAATAGTCTTTGGAACAGAAAGAGGAGTGTAATTAGCTGGAGGCGCATTGAATGTCTCATTATTTTTGAATGAAACTACTTAACAATGGTACCAAAATGCAAAACAAGATGAATGAATTCTTCGATTGGTGGAAGTAAACACATTTAGAGTGTTAATAGGGTTTAGAATGGTTTGTTTTAATGAATATACTTAGTAGTTTAGGCACAAGTGTTAATTTCATGATCTTTTTATCAAAAAGTGTATTTGTAAACCAAAAAGGATACTTGCTAAGTAGAAATGATGGGACAGACTCTTTATTTTGTATTTCCCACCAATTAATATCAATAAGAAAAGCAAATCAAGATCAGGGACACCATTGTTTGTTGGAATTGAAAGAATTCATGGTATAGATGGTTCATGGATATTGATTTCACAATTAATATATTCGTTAAGTATGACACAAACGATAATTTCATGGTCATTGAATGAAAAATAGTCTTTGGAACAGAAAGAGGAGTGTAATTAGCTGGAGGCGCATTGAATGTCTCATTATTTTTGAATGAAACTACTTAACAATGGTACCAAATGCAAAACAAGATGAATGAATTCTTCGATTGGTGGAAGTAAACACATTTAGAGTGTTAATAGGGTTTAGAATGGTTTGTTTTAATGAATATACTTAGTAGTTTAGGCACAAGTGTTAATTTCATGATCTTTTTATCAAAAAGTGTGTTTGTAAACCAAAAAGGATACTTGCTAAGTAGAAATGATGGGACAGACTCTTTATTTTGTGTATTTCCACCAATTAATATCAATAAGAAAAGCAAATCAAGATCAGGGACACCATTGTTTGTTGGAATTGAAAGAATTCATGGTATAGATGGTTCATGGATATTGATTTCACAATTAATATATTCGTTAAGTATGACACAAATGATAATTTCATGGTCATTGAATGAAAAATAGTCTTTGGAACAGAAAGAGGAGTGTAATTAGCTGGAGGTGCATTGAATGTCTCATTATTTTTGAATGAAACTACTTAACAATTGTACGAAATGCAAACCAAGATGAATGAATTCTTTGATTGGAGGAAGTAAACACATTTAGAGTGTTAATAGGGCTTAGAATGGTTTGTTTTAATGAATATACTTAGTAGTTTAGGCACAAGTGTTAATTTCATGATCTTTTTATCAAAAAGTGTATTTGTAAACCAAAAAGGATACTTGCTAAGTAGAAATGATGGGACAGACTCTTTATTTTGTATTTCCACCAATTAATATCAATAAGAAAAGCAAATCAAGATCAGGGACACCATTGTTTGTTGGAATTGAAAGAATTCATGGTATAGATGGTTCATGGATATTGATTTCACAATTAATATAATATATTCGTTAAGTATGACACAAACGATAATTTCATGGTCATTGAATGAAAAATAGTCTTTGGAACAGAAAGAGGAGTGTAATTAGCTGGAGGCGCATTGAATGTCTCATTATTTTTGAATGAAACTACTTAACAATGGTACCAAATGCAAAACAAGATGAATGAATTCTTCGATTGGTGGAAGTAAACACATTTAGAGTGTTAATAGGGTTTAGAATGGTTTGTTTTTAATGAATATAGTTAGTAGTTTAGGCACAAGTGTTAATTTCATGATCTTTTTATCAAAAAGTGTGTTTGTAGACCAAAAAGGATACTTGCTAAGTAGAAATGATGGGACAGACTCTTTATTTTGTATTTCCACCAATTAATATCAATAAGAAAAGCAAATCAAGATCAGGGACTCCATTGTTTGTTGGAATTGAAAGAATTCATGGTATAGATGTTTCATGGATATTGATTTCACAATTAATATATTCGTTAAGTATGACACAAACGATAATTTCATGGTCATTGAATGAAAAATAGTCTTCGAAACAGAAAGAGGAGTGTAATTAGCATGAGGCGCATTGAATGTCTCATTATTTTTGAATGAAACTACTTAACAATTGTACCGAAAATGCAAACCAAGATGAATGAATTCTTTGATTGGTGGAAGTAAACACATTTAGAGTGTTAATAGGGTTTAGAATGGTTTGTTTTTAATGAATATACTTAGTAGTTTAGGCACAAGTGTTAATTTCATGATCTTTTTATCAAAAAGTGTATTTGTAAACCAAAAAGGATACTTGCTAAGTAGAAATGATGGGACAGACTCTTTATTTTGTATTTCCACCAATTAATATCAATAAGAAAAGCAAATCAAGATCAGGGACACCATTGTTTGTTGGAATTGAAAGAATTCATGGTATAGATGGTTCATGGATATTGATTTCACAATTAATATATTCGTTAAGTATGACACAAACGATAATTTCATGGTCATTGAATGAAAAATAGTCTTTGGAACAGAAAGAGGAGTGTAATTAGCTGGAGGCGCATTGAATGTCTCATTATTTTTGAATGAAACTACTTAACAATGGTACCAAATGCAAAACAAGATGAATGAATTCTTCGATTGGTGGAAGTAAACACATTTAGAGTGTTAATAGGGTTTAGAATGGTTTGTTTTAATGAATATACTTAGTAGTTTAGGCACAAGTGTTAATTTCATGATCTTTTTATCAAAAAGTGTGTTTGTAAACCAAAAAGGATACTTGCTATGTAGAAATGATGGGACAGACTCTTTATTTTGTATTTCCACCAATTATTATCAAGAAGAAAAGCAAATCAAGATCAGGGACTCCATTGTTTGTTGGAATTGAAAGAATTCATGGTATAGATGGTTCATGGATATTGATTTCACAATCAATATATTCGTTAAGTATGACACAAATGATAATTTCATGGTCATTGAATGAAAAAAATAGTCTTTGGGAACAGAAAGAGGAGTGTAATTAGCTGGAGGTGCATTGAATATCTCATTATTTTTGAATGAAACTACTTAACAATTGTACGAAATGCAAACCAAGATGAATGAATTCTTTGATTGGAGGAAGTAAACACATTTAGAGTGTTAATAGGGTTTAGAATGGTTTGTTTTAATGAATATACTTAGTAGTTTAGGCACAAGTGTTAATTTCATGATCTTTTTGTCAAAAAGTGTATTTGTAAACCAAAAAGGATACTTGCTAAGTAGAAATGATGGGACAGACTCTTTATTTTGTATTTCCACCAATTAATATCAATAAGAAAAGCAAATCAAGATCAGGGACTCCATTGTTTGTTGGAATTGAAAGAATTCATGGTATAGATGGTTCATGGATATTGATTTCACAATTAATATATTCGTTACGTATGACACAAACGATAATTTCATGGTCATTGAATGAAAAATAGTCTTTGGAACAGAAAGAGGAGTGTAATTAGCTGGAGGTGCATTGAATGTCTCATTATTTTTGAATGAAACTACTTAACAATTGTACGAAATGCAAACCAAGATGAATGAATTCTTTGATTGGGGAAGAAGTAAACACATTTAGAGTGTTAATAGGGTTTAGAATGGTTTGTTTTAATGAATATACTTAGTAGTTTAGGCACAAGTGTTAATTTCATGATCTTTTTATCAAAAAGTGTGTTTTGTAAACCAAAAAGGATACTTGCTAAGTAGAAATGATGGGACAGACTCTTTATTTTGTATTTCCACCAATTAATATCAATAAGAAAAGCAAATCAAGATCAGGGACACCATTGTTTGTTGGAATTGAAAGAATTCATGGTATAGATGGTTCATGGATATTGATTTCACAATTAATATATTCGTTAAGTATGACACAAACGATAATTTCATGGTCATTGAATGAAAAATAGTCTTTGGAACAGAAAGAGGAGTGTAATTAGCTGGAGGCGCATTGAATGTCTCATTATTTTTGAATGAAACTACTTAACAATTGTACGAAATGCAAAACAAGATGAATGAATTCTTCGATTGGTGGAAGTAAACACATTTAGAGTGTTAATAGGGTTTAGAATGGTTTGTTTTAATGAATATAGTTAGTAGTTTAGGCACAAGTGTTAATTTCATGATCTTTTTATCAAAAAGTGTGTTTGTAAACCAAAAAGGATACTTGCTAAGTAGAAATGATAGGACAGACTCTTTATTTTGTATTTCCACCAATTAATATCAATAAGAAAAGCAAATCAAGATCAGGGACTCCCATTGTTTGTTGGAATTGAAAGAATTCATGGTATAGATGGTTCATGGATATTGATTTCACAATTAATATATTCGTTAAGTATGACACAAACGATAATTTCATGGTCATTGAATGAAAAATAGTCTTTGGAACAGAAAGAGGAGTGTAATTAGCTGGAGGTGCATTGAATGTCTCATTATTTTTTTGAATGAAACTACTTAACAATTGTACCAAATGCAAAACAAGATGAATGAATTCTTCGATTGGGTGGAAGTAAACACATTTAGAGTGTTAATAGGGTTTAGAATGGTTTTGTTTTAATGAATATACTTAGTAGTTTAGGCACAAGTGTTAATTTCATGATCTTTTTATCAAAAAGTGTGTTTGTAAACCAAAAAGGATACTTGCTAAGTAGAAATGATGGGACAGACTCTTTATTTTGTATTTTCCACCAATTAATATCAATAAGAAAAGCAAATCAAGATCAGGGACACCATTGTTTGTTGGAATTGAAAGAATTCATGGTATAGATGGTTCATGGATATTGATTTCACAATTAATATATTCGTTAAGTATGACACAAACGATAATTTCATGGTCATTGAATGAAAAATAGTCTTTTGGAACAGAAAGAGGAGTGTAATTAGCTGGAGGCGCATTGAATGTTCTCATTTATTTTTGAATGAAACTACTTAACAATTGTACAAAATGCAAAACAAGATGAATGAATTCTTCGATTGGTGGAAGTAAACACATTTAGAGTGTTAATAGGGTTTAGAATGGTTTGTTTTAATGAATATACTTAGTAGTTTAGGCACAAGTGTTAATTTCATGATCTTTTTATCAAAAAGTGTGTTTGTAAACCAAAAAGGATACTTGCTAAGTAGAAATGATGGGACAGACTCTTTATTTTGTATTTCCACCAATTAATATCAATAAGAAAAGCAAATCAAGATCAGGGACACCATTGTTTGTTGGAATTGAAAGAATTCATGGTATAGATGGTTCATGGATATTGATTTCACAATTAATATATTCGTTAAGTATGACACAAACGATAATTTCATGGTCATTGAATGAAAAATAGTCTTTGGAACAGAAAGAGGAGTGTAATTAGCTGGAGGTGCATTGAATGTCTCATTATTTTTGAATGAAACTACTTAACAATTGTACGAAATGCAAACCAAGATGAATGAATTCTTTGATTGGAGGAAGTAAACACATTTAGAGTGTTAATAGGGTTTAGAATGGTTTGTTTTAATGAATATACTTAGTAGTTTAGGCACAAGTGTTAATTTCATGATCTTTTTATCAAAAAGTGTATTTGTAAACCAAAAAGGATACTTGCTAAGTAGAAATGATGGGACAGACTCTTTATTTTGTATTTCCACCAATTAATATCAATAAGAAAAGCAAATCAAGATCAGGGACACCATTGTTTGTTGGAATTGAAAGAATTCATGGTATAGATGGTTCATGGATATTGATTTCACAATTAATATATTCGTTAAGTATGACACAAACGATAATTTCATGGTCATTGAATGAAAAATAGTCTTTGGAACAGAAAGAGGAGTGTAATTAGCTGGAGGCGCATTGAATATCTCATTATTTTTTGAATGAAACTACTTAACAATTGTACGAAATGCAAAACAAGATGAATGAATGAATTCTTTGATTGGAGGAAGTAAACACATTTAGAGTGTTAATAGGGTTTAGAATGGTTTGTTTTAATGAATATACTTAGTAGTTTAGGCACAAGTGTTAATTTCATGATCTTTTTATCAAAAAGTGTGTTTGTAAACCAAAAAGGATACTTGCTAAGTAGAAATGATGGGACAGACTCTTTATTTTGTATTTTCCACCAATTAATATCAATAAGAAAAGCAAATCAAGATCAGGGACACCATTGTTTGTTGGAATTGAAAGAATTCATGGTATAGATGGTTCATGGATATTGATTTCACAATTAATATATTCGTTAAGTATGACACAAACGATAATTTCATGGTCATTGAATGAAAAATAGTCTTTGGAACAGAAAGAGGAGTGTAATTAGCTGGAGGCGCATTGAATGTCTCATTATTTTTGAATGAAACTACTTAACAATGGTACGAAATGCAAAACAAGATGAATGAATTCTTCGATTGGTGGAAGTAAACACATTTAGAGTGTTAATAGGGTTTAGAATGGTTTGTTTTAATGAATATACTTAGTAGTTTAGGCACAAGTGTTAATTTCATGATCTTTTTATCAAAAAGTGTGTTTGTAGACCAAAAAGGATACTTGCTAAGTAGAAATGATGGGACGGACTCTTTATTTTGTATTTCCACTAATTAATATCAATAAGAAAAGCAAATCAAGATCAGGGACACCATTGTTTGTTGGAATTGAAAGAATTCATGGTATAGATGGTTCATGGATATTGATTTCACAATTAATATATTCGTTAAGTATGACACAAACGATAATTTCATGGTCATTGAATGAAAAATAGTCTTTGGAACAGAAAGAGGAGTGTAATTAGCTGGAGGCGCATTGAATGTCTCATTATTTTTGAATGAAACTACTTAACAATTGTACGAAATGCAAACCAAGATGAATGAATTCTTTGATTGGTGGAAGTAAACACATTTAGAGTGTTAATAGGGTTTTTAGAATGGTTTGTTTTAATGAATATACTTAGTAGTTTAGGCACAAGTGTTAATTTCATGATCTTTTTATCAAAAAGTGTGTTTGTAAACCAAAAAAGAATACTTGCTAAGTAGAAATGATGGGACAGACTCTTTATTTTGTATTTCCACCAATTAATATCAATAAGAAAAGCAAATCAAGATCAGGGACACCATTGTTTGTTGGAATTGAAAGAATTCATGGTATAGATGGTTCATGGATATTGATTTCACAATTAATATATTCGTTAAGTATGACACAAACGATAATTTCATGGTCATTGAATGAAAAATAGTCTTTGGAACAGAAAGAGGAGTGTAATTAGCTGGAGGCGCATTGAATGTCTCATTATTTTTGAATGAAACTACTTAACAATTGTACCAAATGCAAAACACAAAGATGAATGAATTCTTCGATTGGTGGAAGTAAAACACATTTAGAGTGTTAATAGGGTTTAGAATGGTTTGTTTTAATGAATATACTTAGTAGTTTAGGGCACAAGTGTTAATTTCATGATCTTTTTATCAAAAAGTGTATTTGTAAACCAAAAAGGATACTTGCTAAGTAGAAATGATGGGACAGACCTTTTATTTTGTATTTCCACCAATTAATATCAATAAGAAAAGCAAATCAAGATCAGGGACACCATTGTTTGTTGGAATTGAAAGAATTCATGGTATAGATGGTTCATGGATATTGATTTCACAATTAATATATTCGTTAAGTATGACACAAACGATAATTTCATGGTCATTGAATGAAAAATAGTCTTTGGAACAGAAAGAGGAGTGTAATTAGCTGGAGGCGCATTGAATGTCTCATTATTTTTGAATGAAACTACTTAACAATGGTACCAAAATGCAAAACAAGATGAATGAATTCTTCGATTGGTGGAAGTAAACACATTTAGAGTGTTAATAGGGTTTAGAATGGTTTGTTTTAATGAATATACTTAGTAGTTTAGGCACAAGTGTTAATTTCATGATCTTTTTATCAAAAAGTGTATTTGTAAACCAAAAAAGGATACTTGCTAAGTAGAAAATGATGGGACAGACTCTTTATTTTGTATTTCCACCAATTAATATCAATAAGAAAAGCAAATCAAGATCAGGGACACCATTGTTTGTTGGAATTGAAAGAATTCATGGTATAGATGGTTCATGGATATTGATTTCACAATTAATATATTCGTTAAGTATGACACAAACGATAATTTCATGGTCATTGAATGAAAAAATAGTCTTTGGAACAGAAAGAGGAGTGTAATTAGCTGGAGGCGCATTGAATGTCTCATTATTTTTGAATGAAACTACTTAACAATGGTACCAAATGCAAAACAAGATGAATGAATTCTTCGATTGGATTGGAAGTAAACACATTTAGAGTGTTAATAGGGTTTAGAATGGTTTGTTTTTAATGAATATACTTAGTAGTTTAGGCACAAGTGTTAATTTCATGATCTTTTTATCAAAAAGTGTGTTTGTAAGACCAAAAAGGATACTTGCTAAGTAGAAATGATGGGACAGACTCTTTATTTTGTATTTCACACCAATTAATATCAATAAGAAAAGCAAATCAAGATCAGGGACACCATTGTTTGTTTGGAATTGAAAGAATTCATGGTATAGATGGTTCATGGATATTGATTTCACAATTAATATATTCGTTAAGTATGACACACAAAACGATAATTTCATGGTCATTGAATGAAAAATAGTCTTTGGAACAGAAAGAGGAGTGTAATTAGCTGGAGGCGCATTGAATGTCTCATTATTTTTTTGAATGAAACTACTTAACAAATGGTACCAAATGCAAAACAAGATGAATGAATTCTTCGATTGGTGGAAGTAAACACATTTAGAGTGTTTAATAGGGTTTAGAATGGTTTGTTTTAATGAATATAGTTAGTAGTTTAGGCACAAGTGTTAATTTCATGATCTTTGTATCAAAAAAGTGTGTTTGTAGACCAAAAAGGATACTTGCTAAGTAGAAATGATGGGACGGACTCTTTATTTTGTATTTTCCACCAAATTAATATCAATAAGAAAAGCAAATCAAGATCAGGGACACCATTGTTTGTTGGAATTGAAAGAATTCATGGTATAGATGGTTCATGGATATTGATTTCACAATTAATATATTCGTTAAGTATGACACAAACGATAATTTCATGGTCATTGAATGAAAAAAAAATAGTCTTTGGAACAGAAAGAGGAGTGTAATTAGCTGGAGACGCATTGAATGTCTCATTATTTTTGAATGAAACTACTTAACAATTGTATGCAAACCAAGATGAATGAATTCTTTGATTGGGGGAAGTAAACACATTTAGAGTGTCAATAGGGTTTAGAATGGTTTGTTTTCATGAATATAGTTAGTAGTTTAGGCACAAGTGTTAATTTCATGATCTTTGTATCAAAAAGTGTGTTTGTAGACCAAAAAGGATACCTGCTAAGTAGAAATGATAGGACGGACTCTTTATTCTGTATTTCCACTAATTAATATCAAGAAGAAAAGCAAATCAAGATCAGGGACACCATTGTTTGTTGGAATTGAAATAATTCATGGTATAGATGGTTCATTGATATTGATTTCTCAATTAATATATTTGTTAAGTATGACAGAAATGATAATTTCATGGTCATTGAATGAAAAATAGTCTTTGGAACAGAAAGAGGAGTGTAATTAGCTGGAGGCGCATTGAATGTCTCATTGTTTTTGAATGAAACTACTTAACAATGGTACCAAATGCAAAACAAGATGAATGAATTCTTCGATTGGTGGAAGTAAACACATTTAGAGTGTTAATAGGGTTTATAATGGTTTGTTTTAATGAATATACTTAGTAGTTTAGGCACAAGTGTTAATTTCATGATCTTTTTATCAAAAGTGTGTTTGTAAACCAAAAAGGATACTTGCTAAGTAGAAATGATGGGACAGACTCTTTATTTTGTAGTTCCACCAATTAATATGAAGAAGAAAAGCAAATCAAGATCAGGGACTCCATTGTTTGTTGGAATTGAAAGAATTCATGATATAGATGGTTCATGGATATTGATTTTACAATTAATATTTTCGTTAACTATGGCACAAACGATAATTTCATGGTCATTGAATGAAAAATAGTCTTTGGAACAGAAATAGGAGTGTAATTAGCTGGAGGCGCATTGAATGTCTCATTATTTTTGAATGAAACTACTTAACAATGGTACCAAAATGCAAAACAAGATGAATGAATTCTTCGATTGGTGGAAGTAAACACATTTAGATTGTTAATAGGGTTTAGAATGGTTTGTTTTAATGAATACTTAGTAGTTTAGGCACAAGTGTTAATTTCATGATCTTTTTATCAAAAAGTGAGCTTGTAAACCAAAAAGGATACTTGCTAAGTAGAAATGATGGGACAGACTCTTTATTTTGTAGTTCCACCAATTAATATGAAGAAGAAAAGCAAATCAAGATCAGGGACTCCATTGTTTGTTGGAATTGAAAGAATTCATGATATAGATTGTTCATGGATATTGATTTTACAATTAATATTTTCGTTAACTATGGCACAAACGATAATTTCATGGTCATTGAATGAAAAATAGTCTTTGGAACAGAAAGTGGAGTGTAATTAGCTGATGGCGCATTGAATGTCTCATTATTTTTGAATGAAACTACGTAACAATGGTACCAAATGCAAAACAAGATGAATGAATTCTTCGATTGGTGGAAGTAAACACATTTAGAGTGTCAATAGGGTTTAGAATGGTTTGTTTTCATGAATATAGTTAGTAGTTTAGGCACAAGTGTTAATTTCATGATCATTGTATCAAAAAGTGTGTTTGTAGACCAAAAAGGATACTTGCTATGTAGAAATGATAGGACGGACTCTTAATTTTGTATTTCCACTAATTAAAATCAATAAGAAATGCAAATCAAGATCAGGGACTCCATTGTTTTTCGGAATTGAAAGAAATCATGGTATAGATGGTTTATGGATATTGATTTCACAATTAATATAGTCGTTAAGTATGACACAAACGATAATTTCATGGTCATTGAATGAAAAATAGTCTTTGGAACAGAAAGTGGAGTGTAATTAGCTGATGGCGCATTGAATGTCTCATTATTTTTGAATGAAACTACTTAACAATGGTACCAAATGCAAAACAAGATGAATGAATTCTTCGATTGGTGGAAGTAAACACATTTAGAGTGTCAATAGGGTTTAGAATGGTTTGTTTTCATGAATATAGTTAGTAGTTTAGGCACAAGTGTTAATTTCATGATCTTTGTATCAAAAAGTGTGTTTGTAGACCAAAAAGGATACTTGCTAAGTAGAAATGATAGGACGGACTCTTTATTCTGTATTTCCACTAATTAATATCAGGAAGAAAAGCAAATCAAGATCAGGGACACCATTGTTTGTTGGAATTGAAAGAATTCATGGTATAGATGGTTCATTGATATTGATTTCACAATTAATATATTCGTTAAGTATGACACAAACGATAATTTCATGGTCGTTGAATGAAAAATAGTCTATGGAACAGAAAGAGGAGTGTAATTAGCTGGAGGCGCATTGAATGTCTCATTATTTTTGAATGAAACTGCTTAACAATGGTACCAAATGCAAAACAAGATCAATGAATTCTTCGATTGGTGGAAGTAAACACATTTAGAGTGTCAATAGGGTTTAGAATGGTTTGTTTTCATGAATATAGTTAGTAGTTTAGGCACAAGTGTTAATTTCATGATCTTTGTATCAAAAAGTGTGTTTGTAGACCAAAAAGGATACTTGCTATGTAGAAATGATAGGACGGACTCTTAATTTTGTATTTCCACTAATTAAAATCAATAAGAAAAGAAAATCAAGATCAGGGACTCCATTGTTTGTCAGAATTGAAAGAATTCATGGTATAGATGGTTCATGGATATTGATTTCACAATTAATATAGTCGTTAAGTGTGACACAAACGATAATTTCATGGTCATTGAATGAAAAATAGTTTTTGGAACAGAAAGAGGAGTGTAATTAGCTGGATGCGCATTGAATGTCTCATTATTTTTGAATGAAACTACTTAACAATTGTACGAAATGCAAACCAAGATGAATGAATTCTTTGATTGGAGGAAGTAAACACATTTAGAGTGTTAATAGGGTTTAGAATGGTTTGTTTTAATGAATATACTTAGTAGTTTGGCACAAGTGTTAATTTCATGATCTTTTTATCAAAAAGTGTATTTGTAAACCAAAAAGGATACTTGCTATTTAGATATGATGGGACAGACTCTTTATTTTGTATTTCCACCAATTAATATCAATAAGAAAAGCAAATCAAGATCAGGGACACCATTGTTTGTTGGAATTGAAAGAATTCCTGGTATAGGATGGTTTATGGATATTGATTTTTCACAATTAATATAGTCGTTAAGTATGACACAAAACGATAATTTCATGGTCATTGAATGAAAAATAGTCTTTGGAACAGAAAGAGGAGTGTAATTAGCTGGAGGCGCATAGAATGTCTCATTATTTTTGAATGAAACTACTTAACAATGGTACCAAATGCAAAACAAGATGAATGAATTCTTCGATTGGTGGAAGTAAACACATTTAGAGTGTCAATAGGGTTTAGAATGGTTTGTTTTCATGAATATAGTTAGTAGTTTAGGCACAAGTGTTAATTCAATGATCTTTGTATCAAAAAGTGTGTTTGTAGTCCCAAAAAGGATACTTGCTAAGTAGAAATGATAGGACAGACTCTTTATTTTGTATTTCCACCAATTAATATCAATAAGAAAAGCAAATCAAGATCAGGGACACCATTGTTTGTTGGTATTGAAAGAATTCATGGTATAGATGGTTCATGGATATTGATTTCACAATCAATATATTCGTTAAGTATGACACAAATGATAATTTCATGGTCATTGAATGAAAAATATTCTTTGGAACAGAAACAGGAGTGTAATTAGCTGGAGGTGCATTGAATATCTCATTATTTTTGAATGAAACTACTTAACAATTGTACGAAATGCAAACCAAGATGAATGAATTCTTTGATTGGAGGAAGTAAACACATTTAGAGTGTTAATAGGGTTTGGAATTGTTTGTTTTAATGAATATACTTAGTAGTTTAGGCAGAAGTGTTAATTTCATGATCTTTGTATCAAAAAGTGTGTTTGTAGACAAAAAAAGGATACTTGCTAAGTAGAAATGATGGGATGGACTCTTTATTTTGTATTTCCACCAATTAATATCAATAAGAAAAGCAAATCAAGATTAGTGACTCCATTTTTTGTCAGAATTGAAAGAATTCATGGTATAGATGGTTCATGGATATTGATTTCACAATTAATATATTCGTTAAGTATGACACAAACGATAATTTCATGGTCATTGAATGAAAAATAGTTTTTTGGAACAGAAAGAGGAGTGTAATTAGCTGGATGGAGGCGCATTGAATGTCTCATTATTTTTGAATGAAACTACTTAACAATTGTACGAGAAATGCAAACCAAGATGAAATGAATTTCTTTGATTGGAGGAAGTAAACACATTTAGAGTGTTAATAGGGTTTCGAATGGTTTGTTTTAATGAATATACTTATTAGTAGTTTAGGCACAAGTGTTAATTTCATGAGCTTTTTATCAAAAGTGTGTGTTTGTAAACCAAAAAGGATACTTGCTAAGTAGAAATGATGGGACAGACTCTTTATTTTGTATTTCCCACCAATTAATATCAATAAGAAAAGCAAATCAAGATCAGGGACTCCATTGTTTGTTTGGAATTGAAAGAATTTCATGGTATAGATGGTTCATGGATATTGATTTCACAATTAATATAGTCGTTAAGTATGACACACAAACGATAATTTCATGGTCATTGAATGAAAAATAGTCTTTGGAACAGAAAGAGGAGTGTAATTAGCTGGGAGGCGCATTGAATTTCTCATTATTTTTGAATGAAACTACTTAAACAATTGTACGAAATGCAAACCAAGATGAATGAATTCTTTGATTGGAGGAAGTAAAACACATTTAGAGTGTTAATAGGGTTTGGAATGGTTTGTTTTTAATGAATATACTTAGTAGTTTAGGCACAAGTGTTAATTTCATGATCTTTTTATCAAAAAGTGTATTTGTAGATCCAAAAAGGATACTTGCTAAGTAGAAATGATGGGACAGACTCTTTATTTTGTATTTCCACCAATTAATATCAATAAGAAAAGCAAATCAAGATCAGGGACACCATTGTTTTGTTGGAATTGAAAGAATTCATGGTATAGATGGTTCATGGATATTGATTTTCACAATTAATATATTCGTTAAGTATGACACAAACGATAATTTCATGGTCATTGAATGAAAAATAGTCTTTGGAACAGATAAAAAGAGGAGTGTGTAATTAGCTGAGGAGGATGCATTGAATGTCTCATTATTTTTGAATGAAAACTACTTAACAATGGGTACACATAAAATGCAAACCAAGATGAATGAATTCTTATCGATTGGTGGAGAGTAAACACATTTAGAGTGTTATGATAGGGGTTTAGAATGGTTTTCCCCCTAACTCACCCCCCCAGGACCCAGGACACCATTCTTTGTCGAATTGAAAGAATTCATGGTATAGATTTGGTTTATGGATATTGATTTCACAAATTAATATAGTTCGTTAAGTATGACAAACAAACGATAATTTCATGGTCAATTGAATGAGAAAAATAGTCTTTGGAACAGAAAGGAGGAGGTGTAAATTAGCTGGAGGTGC